>JAFEMH010003722.1:0-249627 GCA_022495995.1 Adenophora triphylla var. japonica
AATGAAGGAGTCGCCACGCCATTTTTAGAGGAAACACTGAAAACCTTTTTTAGAGAGAGAAAACACGGGTTTGGAGGTCAGGTTACGTGTTGGGAAGAACCGAGAGTTCACCCAACACGCCTCGTCCATAGACGAGTCTTTCAATTAAACATCCAAGCAAATCCAAAAGTGTGTGCAAGTGTTGACAATGAACAAATGTGGTAAACATTCATTTTATTAATATGAATCGAGGCTTACAACTCGTGAGCCCATTATTTAGGGAGGCCACATCCCTGCTACAACAATCTAAAACAGATTACAAGAGAAAAGGTTTCCGCAAATAGGTCACGATATGTCGCATGACACATGATACAGGTGACCACATATGTCGCGTGACACAGGACCACCTTGGAACAATGTGTCGCTTGACATACAGAGGCCATCTGCAGAAACTTACACTATGAACACCAGAATCAACAACAACTAACACAGATCTAATTAATTGACTAGATTAAATGCGAAATACAGAAATAACAACAAATCGACCCCAGGAGTGTGGATATGGATAGATCCACACCCCCTTTGGGGTTTAAACACCAAATTCAAGCAAATATTCAACAATAGTAGCTCAATTACACATATTAGACAAGTTAAACAGAGAGATTGCGATTGGGATTCAGTAATCTAGACAGATAGAGTCTGATTACTGAATCCTAACAGAAGTAGACAATAAAATTATGAAGAATTGAGTAGAAGGAAGAGAGAAGAGGGAGTTTGAGATTCATTACCCTTGTTGCTTCCACGAATTCTATATCAAGTTAGATACAGAACCCTTCAATTCACTGCTTCTGGTCTTGGGGTCTTGAGAGAATTGGTCCAAAGGATCCAAGTGACTTGGTTTGAGGAATGGGTTTGGATTGGAGAGAATTGGGTAGATTGAAGGTAGGAGAGAGAGAATTGTGTTTGGGAGCTTTGTTACGATGCAATTTCTACAGAGTAACAATAGGCTGAAGTTGGGATCCATTTCTAAGAGGGGCAGGGTCTTATTTATAGGGTCAGCAGCTTAGTGGTCACTCAGGTCGCACGACTATACGCAACCACTTTCCATGCCTCGACTTGTCGCGTGACACAAGGTGGCCTCAACCATTTTTGGTGCCAAAACCGCTTCGGAACATTCGTGCCTAAATACCTAAAAAGTCCAAAAAGGTTTATTCCCAACAGGTTTCTTGGCATGAGTAAGGTACCAAAAGGTACTTCCTTCGCGGGAAACTTATGGAATATTTTTGGAAGTCTCGGGATAGGTCGGGGATTTACCAAAATGCCCATTAATGCAATTTTATTATGTTAAAATGCATCTAAAAGGTTGCGAATTGGATTGGCATATTTACAGAGCCCCTCGGCAACATCACTTTTGGAAAAAAGTGGGGTTGTCGATAAAATAAGACCCAATCCCAATGAGCATCAAGGGATAAGGCAACGGGCTAGAAGGTGAATCGGGGAGTCTAATGGCTGGACCTTTCTGAGAAAGGATTCCTACGTATCCCTTAAGAAGGGAATCAAGCCAAATCGTAGTTCGGAAATTACCAAAATCAAGACATAAGCAAGAAAGGGGTAGAGATGTATCTTCATACCTTTGCTGTGCTTACCTGTGACTTCCTTGAGGGATCGGTACTACTGCGGTTGGCTAGTAGCTGCCTTTTGTGCTAGGTTGTAGCTACCGGAGGGTCTCACGCTGCAACTGGTATTTGCGAGTAGCTGCCGGAGGGTCTCATGCTATCGCTGCTGACGAGATGTAGCTGCCGGAGGGTCTCATGCTACAACTAGTCTTTTGTGGATGCCGGAGGGTCTTATACCACTTTGTTGGTGCAGGGTAGTTGCCGAAGGGTCTCACACTATTGCCGCTTCGTGGATGTGGGTACCACTTGTAGCCGCCTGAGGGTCTCATGCCGCCGACGGGTCTTTTGTGGATGCCGGATCATACCACTTTGTTGGTGCAGGGTAGTTGCCAGAGGGTCTCACACTACTGCTGCTTTTCTTCACGGATGCTGGAGGGACTCATACCACTTTGCTTCTGCTTTTTGTGGATGCCAAATGGACTCATACCACTTTTTTTGATCTACTTGGGGATAAGTGTAGCTGCCAGGGGTCTCACGCTACTTCTTTTGCTCTGTTGGGGATAAGTGTAGCTGCCAGGGGTCTCACGCTACTTCCCTTTCTGCTCTTTGTCATTCTTTTGTCGGTTTTGTTGTTTGGACAGTTATTGTTGATTGTTTGCTTTTTGTGTCCTGAGCTTTGCTTGGGAAGCCGGGGATTCTGCTTTTGCCTGTGCCTCGAGGCTACTGATCTTTGGAATTTTGCTTGGTAAGCCGGGGACTCTGCTTTCTGGGGAGTTGGCTTTTTTTTTTTTGGAATTTTTGCCTGGTAAGCCGAGGACTCTGCTTTTCTGGGGAGTCGGCTTCTTTCTTTTTGCTTGGTAAGCCGGGGACTCTGCATTTCTGGGGAGTTGGCTTATTTCTTTTTACTTGGTAAGCCGGGGACTCTGCATTTCTGGGGAGTTGGCTTCTTTCGGTGCTTTGGGGCCGTTGATTTTGTTGCGCTCTGCTTGGGAGACTAACATGGATACGGACTTTCTTCTTTTTTTTTTCGGTTTTGTCTGAGGGCCGGTCTTCGAGGTGTGGTGAGACTCAGTTGATCATTGTACCTGCGAGGGAAGAAACAACACTCCAAACGCTGCATCTAACTAAGCTATCTTGTTAGCAAAGATTAACCTATGTTAGCTTGTTTGCACGAATCTGTCTGTTCTGGGGAGGAAACGCGATCATTGTGTTAAAAGGTCGGCTTTGTCAGGCTTGTGCATGAGGTCTTGGGATTGTCTCGGATAGGTGTGTATAGTAGGGGTCCTCTCTCGTGTATTTTTATGGGCATGTATGCGGGGGTAGGAGGTGTATTACAGCGACGGCGAGTCAAAAAGTGCTCTGGGGTAACCACTGCAGGCCTTTCCATACTGTCTGATGTCAACCAAATGTGTCGCCCGACATTCCATGTCTACTTGGCATGTTGTGTCGCACGACCAGGAGTGACTCGTAACAGGCTCTTTTTTAAAGTCGGTTCAGGCTTCATTTGCAAACACTGTCTTCTTAGTAGAGGAAACCAGCAGCCCCTGTTTGGCAGATAAGCGAATTCTTTGGCCAAGACTGATACTTTTGGCTGCAATGGAGCATTATAATAGGGAAATAGCTTCTCGGGAGCATCAATTCCATTAAGACTTTCTCAAAATTTCACATTATCACCGGAGGCATCGTAGGGAGCTTATTGACAAGAGGTACAGTATGCCATGTCTCTGGTCCTTAAAAGACTGGAGGGTTGACTGGGATTTGCTTCGGGCTGCATCCTGCTTCTGGGACTCGGAGCGTCATGTCTTTACTCTGTCGTACAATGATTTGACTCCCACCATGGAAAACTTTAGGGCATTGACAAAGCTTCGGGCAAGGCGGCAATTGTAGCATTCCCACGGGATGGCCGGTGGTTGTGGAGAGCAGTTGTCAGCCCTTCCTTCACTGCCCGGCCGATCGTGTGTCATCTATGATTCTGGGTGGTGGGTCCATAGACTTGACTCGGATGGCTAGGTTATGCTTGTCCACCCCGAGCCGTTTGATCTTTTCTCACGTCTCTCGGATATGTTCATGCCGTTTAGCTTGTCGACTCACTACTTCGTGGATATGCCGTAGTCTCGCTCAAGTGCGTTGGCCGGAGACTATTAGGCAACCGAGGGGTGACTGGGTGTGAATCTTCGTCAAATCAGGTCGGGTCAAGGGGAGATGGACATCGTACCACTATTGCCGGGCCGAGACTTACCACGGCATTGACAAAAGCAGGGGGATCGACTTCATGGGAGCAGCCAGCCTTGTTGTCTTTGTGGTTTTCCGAGAGGCTACGCTGATCATGCCACTTCCAATGGGTCAAATTGCTATGCCTTGGGTGACGGGGCAACGCAGAGTGCCGAGGGGCCGAAGCCGCTGACGGGGCAGATGAGATTGTCACGCGCACGGGACTACCGATCCGAGCTTTGGATCCCCGCCCGGAATTTACTGCACTACGAGACATTCAGGATGGACTCGCAGTAATCGATCGCCTACCTTTCATGTATCTTTCTTTCTCGTGTCCCATCATTGGTGAGCAGACAATATAGGTACCTCTCAGATTGTTCGAGCTTGAGGGAGAGACTCGGTGACCGATGCCGTTCCGATGTCTGGCGACCGAGCCCTGTGTTATACAAGCTTTTCAAATGCATCCTTTCTCGAGGGTTTTCTTCCCACTCGTACTTCTTCGGCAAATCCGTGAGGGTTTACATTTTTGACCACAGAGTATCCGATTTGGTATGAGGAGCATCGTGGTCTGCACACTGGGCTATAGAGGCTCGCCGCCGGGAATACTTGGGAGTAGATTATCCATCCAGTCGGTCTTTCAGGGATATAGAGGCACAGGGAAACCCAGACGATGTTACCGGTTATGCTGCTGAGGACTATCGGAAATAAGAGATCCATAGGGATTCTTTGAGGGACGATCCAGAGGTGATGGCTCGCAGAGAGGCCTTGAGACAAGAGACGGTTGCTAGGGCCACTTTGAGGGAGACTAGTCTGATTGAACCGCCGGCGCATGTTATTCCTGAATTGGGACGGGCTCAAACCGATTTATTCGACATTCCTAAGCCAAAGACCTCCCGGGGACCGAGGAAGAGGAAGGACAGAGGAGCGAGTTCGGGAGTGGGGACGAGTTTTTAGACACTTTTTGAGAGATAGGAGACTATTTTGCTTTGTGTTTTGAGAGTAGGAATTATTTGTATGGAAACTGAGTATCCTTTGATCACTTAATGCAGACGAAATAGATGTTAGCAATGCATTCTTTTTATTCGTAGCAAATTATTTGAGTCAAAAGTAGGCCGTGCTTGAACTCATCAAAAAGAATATTAACTCAGAATGAACCTTTGAAAAGCTTTGGAATTGTAATCAAAACACATTTTGGCAGGATGAGAATTTTTTTGCAGCAGTTTAGACCGAACCACAAGTGGTTGCCTATGTTCCCCTTTTGTAAGAGAACTAAGGGGCTCAGGTCTCCGTAGTTCGACTCAATCAATTTTGTGTTTAAGAATGGGGAAGATAGAAGGGGGACATGGTGCAACCCTATTTTTTTACCTAGACCGCCCTTTTAGGGTTTTCGGTCTAGCTGGGTATATTCTTTAGCACCGGGCGCGTCCCTTATTTTTGCATGGACTGCCTTTTGAGAGGTTTTCAGTCTCATCTGGGACAATTTTGTTGCGCCTTTATTTCTCATTTTTTTATTATTTTTTTATATTTTTTTTTATAAATTTTTTTTAGAAGGGGAAAAGACTCGATCATACATAATACCTCCGCAACTTGTCGTCATTGACGGGGTGCAGAAATGGGTTGCCATCGAAGTCTGTCAGCTGTATAGCTCCTCCGGAGAATATTTTCTTCACTAGAAACGGTCCGACCCGAACAGGTGCCCATTTGCCCAATGCACTGTTCTGATTCGAGGGCTTCATCTTAAGGACCAGATCACCAACCTTGATATCCCTGGGCTTCACTTTCTTGTCAAAAGCACGGGCCATTCTTCTCTGGTACGCCCGATTATGCTCCATGGCTTTTAGTCTGCGTTAGTCTAACAGAGCCAATTCATTGTATCGACTTTGGGGCCATTCAATCTCATTCACCTCATTTTTGAGCAAAACCCTGAGGGATGGAATCTCTAATTCAATTGGCATGACAGCCTCCATTCCGTAAGTCAGAGCGTATGGGGTTGCTCCGGTTGCAATTTGAATTGAAGTGCGGTAGCCCCATAATGCTAAATGCAGCTTCTCCGGCCAGTCTCGTCCTCGTTCGGCCATCTTCTTTATGATTCTCTCCAAGTTCTTATTGGCAGCCTAAACAGTACCGTTCGTCTGCGGTCTGTAAGGTGAAGATTTATGGCGTTTGACCCTGTATTGAGTGAGTAACCGATCAGTTTCTCCTTCGAAATGGGTTCCATTGTCAGAAATAATCTCATTTGGGACTCCGTAGCGGCAGAAGATCTGTTCCTTTATGAAGCGAGCCACTTTCTTAGCTGTGAGCACTTTGTAAGACGCAACTTCTACCCACTTCATGAAGTAATCTACTGCAACTGATACAAATGAGTGTCCATTGCTCCCGGTCGGAGTTATTTTCCCAATGACATCAATCCCCCATGTTTCGAAGGGCCACGGAGTTGTCATATAGTAAAGTTCATGAGGAGGGATGTGATTAAGGTTGGAGAATCGCTGGCATTTATCACAAGTCCACACAAACTGGATGCAGTCCGTCTCCATAGTAATCCGTATAACCTGGGCCTCGATGATGCTATGCATAAGGGATCGAGCGTTCATATGAGGTCCACAGGCACCGTTATGAACATCTTCCATTACTCTTTGGGCCTTTTCTTTGCTGATACAGAGCAGGAGTGGGCAACCTTCCCTTTTCTTCCATAACTCATTGCCAAGTATGACGTACTGTGCTGATAGTCTCTTTAGAGCTTGTAAGCTTTTGGCATGAACACCTTTTAAGTCTCCTTCTTTGTCAACAGGGAAGGATGCTTCACCATGCTTGAGATATTGAAAGATCTGGTTATACCACGGCTCACTGATGGTTTCGATCTCCATTTCACAACAATATGCAGGATTCTCTCGTCTACCGACCCTGAACGGTTTGATCGACTTTCCTATTGGAATTTCTACCAAAGAGGCCAGAGTAGCTAAGGCATCAGCAAATCTGTTCTTGTCTCGTGGCAGGAACTGGAATGACACTTCCTTGTACTGACCGACGAGTTCTGCGATGTAAGCATGGTACTTCTGGAGACACGGGTCTATAATCTTCCACTTGTTGGCGGCCTGATTGATTATCAATTGGGAATCACCGAACACTTCTAACTCTTCCACATGTCGCTCAAGGGCAGCCTCTAGACCAGCTATGCAAGCTTCGTACTCGGCGACATTGTTGGTAACCAAGAAGTTTAGCTTGATAGCTATGGGGGTATGCATGTCGTTCGGATCTACTAGTACCATCCCGATGCCATTACCTCTTTTGTTCGCTGCTCCATCAAAGAATAATTGCCACCGGTTACCGCTTTCTATAGCAAGGATCCCCTCGTCTGGAAATTGGAGATCCGGGTCCTCAAGCTTCAGACCGGGAAGTCAGCCTAACCGATCCGCCAAAGCCTCGTCCTTTGATTGATTTCCGGATCACATATTTGATATCAAACTCGCCTAAGAAGAAAGTCCATTTCGCCAATCGGTGGAGATGTTACCTCTCACACCTTGGAACAGTATCTCGATTGGGTCCATCTTGGAGACCAAGTGTACTGTGGGATAAAGCATATAGTGCTTTAGCTTTCCGACCACCTGCACTAGTAGCCGCGCATGTCTTTTCGAGGCGCGGTAGTTCAACTCGCTACCTTGGAATTTGCGGCTAACAAAGTATATGGCATTCTCAATCTTTTGAATCCTTCTTCTCTTGTGCTAGCATAGCCCCAGCCGGCCGTGTCTCGTGACCGTCAAGTATAGCAAGAAAGGCTTGCTCCCGTGAGGCGGACAAAGAATGGGAGGATTGACAAGGTAAGCTTTGATCCTCTCGAAGGCCGCTGGCATTCCTCGTTCCAAACCACTTCCCCGATTCTTCTTTAGTAGCTTGAAGATCGGCTCACACATGGAGGTCACTTGGTTGACAAATCACGATGTACCGTAATCGACCCATGAATCCTTTCACCTCGGAGACAGTTCTGGGCGGCTTCATTTCAATGATTGACTTAACCTTTTTGGGATCTACTTCGATGCCGTGTTCTGTGACCATATACCCCAGGACTTTACCTCGAATAACCCCAAAGGTGCACTTGGCTGGATTTAGTCTCATAGAGTGTTCTCGGAGTCTGTTGAAGAATTTCCTCAAATCAATGAAATGCTGTCCATCTGACCCTTTCGAGTGAATAATCATATCATCTACATACACTTCAATCTCCTTGTGGATCATGTCGTGAAACAGGGTGGTGACAGCTCTCTGATAGGTAGCCCCAGCATTCTTCAGACCAAACGACATTACTGTGTACCAATAAGTACCCCATGGAGTTGTAAACGCTGTCTTGTCCTGATCTTCCTCAACCATTTTGATCTGATTGTAACCCGCGAAACCATCAATGAAGGACTTGATCTCGAAGTTTGCAGTTGCATCTACTAGCATATCAATGTTGGGCAAAGGGAAGTCATCTTTGGGACTAGCCTTATTGAGATCTCGGAAATCTACGCAGACCCGAACCTTTCCGTTTGCTTTTGTGACTGTTACAATGTTTGCCAACCAAGTTGGATATTCAATCACTTTGATGAAGCCCACCCGTAGGTGTTTTTCAATTTCTTCTTTCACCTGCAAGGTTCACTCAAGTTTTATCCGCCTCAACTTCTGCTTGATCGACTTAATTTCTGGATCTAGAGGAATCCGGTGCTCTACGATAGAAGTATCCAGCCCAGGCATATCTTTGTAGGACCAAGCAAAGACGTCCATAAATTCTTTAAGCAATTCAACTAGGGAAACCCGTTCATCTCCGGAGAAGAAGCTACCAATCTGCGTTTCTTTGGGTTCTTCCGCTGTTCCCAGGTTCACCGTTGTCAATACCTCATCGGCAGCTTGGGCCCGGCTTTCCTTTTGATCGCAAACCTGCTTTGAATCATTTTCTAAAATTTGCTCATCGATTAAGTATGCATTATCTTCAATTGAATTAGGCTTAATTATTTTTAAATCTTGATGATTATTTTTTGTTAAGCGTTCAATTGTTAGATTTGCAATCACGGGATACTCAGAAAGGTCAACCATTTTATTCAAAGCATATGAAAAGACAGTGTTTACAACTCAAAGACGGTCTTCTGTCGTGAGGACATCAGACCGATCGGAAGACTCGAATTCAATAACAAGAGATTCAGGAGACCGACTCAAGACACGAGGAACAAATTTAGACTCGAAGGGACAAGGACGAGGCTTGAGCCCAAGCTTTTCAATCATAGTCTCCCTGTCGGCGACCGGTCCTTGGAACGAAGTCCAATTCTGTAATGGTCTCTCTGCAACAGTCTCCAACCTGTTTAGCTCCACAACTGGCTCCTCCTCGAATTCTAACATAGCCACCACCTCGCTATCAGAGGAAAAGTCAATCAAATCACTCGGCTCTTTAACAACAACCACTCCTCCTGTAGGTACTTCTGTCAAAAACATACCATCCCCAGGCTTTGACAGCCCCTGCTCTTTAAATAAATCTGCCAAATCACCATCAATATCCACAGGGTCAGCACCGAGGATCTTGCATATTGTGGGTTCGTCCAAAGCAAGCTTTTCGAACTGGTTCGCATAATCAGGCCCCCAGAAATAGTAGCTGTTCTCGTAAGTGGCGGTCACACCTGGACTTTTGGGCAGACTATCAAACATTTCCTTCACCGGAATTTGGTTGTTGGCAAACCTCTGAATTGTTCTCATTCTTTCCTCCATTTGGCTCAGTCTTGTTCTGGACAAATGAACATATCTCCATCTTCTCTGACAAAATGCTTGTTCAAAGACCAACTGTACGGGTGCATCTCAGGCCTCTTGTACCTCTTACCAGCCGCTGAGGTCATCTTTTCTTTAAAAGCTTCAGTCTTGTCATACGCCTTATCTTCCCTAGTCACGGCATATCCCAGGCCTTGCTTGTTTCTCTTGGCTTCTGGCAACACTAGCCTACACGGTCCCTGTTGGCGTTTTCCCAGCCCCAGACCAGAGATATAGCTCATACCTCTCAACATTTTCAACACAGGCGGAATCTTGTATAAAGATGTCGTCAAATCTATGGTGCAGACCTGCCCTTTAGGTTTCTCTATTGTGAATCCACTGAGCATCGAATTTTCCTGGTCGAGCTTGATTTCCATTACTGGTAAGGTGTTGGTGCTGGTTTCCCCAATTGTAACGCTGTCACCATAAATGGTCGTCAACACTCCTTCTTGCACAAATTTTAAACACTAGTGAAGGGTGGAGGCTACCGCTCCAATTTCATGAATCCAGGGTCTGCCCAATAATGCTGAGAATGTGACCGGAATGTCGATAACTTGAAATTCTACCATCATCTCCTTGCCTCCAAACATCAAATTCAGAGAGACTATCCCCAACACCGCCCTAGATGTCGAATCGTAGGCTTTTATGGTTTGGTTGGATGGTTTAAGATTCTGCGCGTTAATGTCCAACATACTCATCATTTTAGCAGGTAGCACATTCATAGCTGACCCATTATCTACCAACACATGGGAATCCGTCATCCTTCCATGTGAGCACCCCAACCCGGGACCTATCTCGTATCCCGAGCTTGAGGAGCCCAAACTAAGAAATCTCATTTTCCATTTTTCAAAAATCTTTTAATTTGCCTTTACAAGGAAACCAATTCTAAATTTTCCCATAAACAAAATCAAATATAATATCTCCATTTGGAGGGATTTAAACAAATACCTTAAAAACCATACTTCATTAATTACATTGAAAATCCTAATTAGCATTGTTTAACAAAAGAGTTTTCATTACAATTTATGAAAGAGTAATAATTAAATATGACTCCCTACAACCCCCACATATACCTATCCTGACAAATCCCAAAAGCAACAGTCCACAATCGTCTCCCTACTCACCGGTTCAGGTCACCTGTCTCAAAGATAATCTAAAGCAAGAAAAGGGAAGGGGTGAGAATAAATCTCAATGAGCTATTATGAATGCAAAGAAGATGCCAATCAAAGTGCAACACATAGCATGGTAGCACATAACACATTATGAAAGCGGTAAACACCTTACGTTACCTCATTTTACCTTTCCCGTCTGAACAATAAGTCGTACAACGTGGGAGTAAAACTCCTCTCTTTGGTGAATTGCCTCCATCACATTCACCTCTTATAGGACTCATACTCCAGAGATCCATATAAGAAAAGATACCTATATCAGAGTATCCAACAATAATGTCGCTAACTGTAAAGCTTTAGGCTTAATACAGAAGCATTTCCCCTAATCACCAATCGCAGCAGTATGTAAAGGCTCCTTATTGCTCAATACAGTAGCTTGCACAGCCCCACTCTATGGCCACAGAGGGGGGAAGGGTCACCGGTATGATGAACCTTCAATCACTTATAGAACAAATCAATAATTGATTGAATTTCATCATACCCACCCGAATATAAACACACTCAAGCACATAATAGATACTTGAAATAAATCCACAAAAAGGGATAATAATATAACAACATGGTAAAATATACTCATGCTAATCAATACCATAGTGCAACAATTCATTTAATACACTATGCATAATATCATCAATAAATATGAATGATAACAAATAAATCCACCAATGGGATAACCATGAAACCACAAAATAAGCATATCCACACACTGGGATAACATAACAACTTGTCAAATAATCCACACTTAGGATATTAAGGTAACCATATAATCAATAATTCCACAACTTAGAATAACAATGCCACAAGGTGATACATACCCATTACCAATTAGTTCAATAGTGAAACCTATGGCTTCTACACCATTGCAACTATTCACCAAAGATAAAGAGTAAGTGAGGCTACTATATATCATAAACCATTCTTACATAGTCATTATACAACCTCGAATAACCTTAATTAAAGTTCAAGATCTATTTCCCAAGTTGGAACTATTTTGGTGACGTACTAATCAAACTTAACAATTGTTTTCTGGACGATGATCCATATTACAAGGTCCCGATAGAGATTCAAGTTAAATTATTAAGTTGTAGTCACAATGCTTAAGTGGCCCAAGTTCTACTTTAATCTAAGTTGAGAAGGTTTGATTCATATCCGAAAGTGATTAGGTTCCATTAATTTATAGTGGTTAGGATTCATGCCACTAGGTTGTTGTCAAAAATCAGCAAGAACGGAAACTGGGAAAGTCTGGCAACATGGGCGACCGCCCAAGATGACTTGGGCGACCGCCCAAGAAGGAAAAATAAGCACTCCAATTACTGGCCACATGGGCGGCCGCTCAAGCCCCCATGGGCGACCGCCCAAGTGGCGATTCAGCCCTTGCCCAATTCTAATCCCTTTTTACTTACATTCTTTTCCTTTTAACACCCTTTTCCATGAACACCTAAATGGTTTCTAACTTTTCAATCCTCCACTTAAATCATCCAAACCCAAAATAGTATAGACTTAGATTATTTACTACTTAAGTTCCCACCCATTTAATCATCTTATTTCAAGCTAAAAATCTTATAATCTAACTCCATCCATTTAACTACCTCATTCCAAGTTTGAACTTCTTACTTTAATTAAACCCATTTGCTTACCCTCTTGACCCACTTTCTTAACCAACAACAACATTCTAAAGCATTTACTAAATTCCTCAACTCCAAGAAGGTTTCTAAGCATCAATCAACCATTTCAACAATAAGAACAACATTTAATAGTTTATGAACATCACATAGAAGGGAAAATCATAATAACTCACTTAGCAATTATGAAGTGGATTAAAGATCTTCTTAGCTCAAAGTGTTCCTCTTGACTCCACGAATCCAAAAGTACACCCGGATCTTCAAATGGAGAAGGTTTGGATTAACTACCATTTTTGGAAGAAATATATTGGAAGGAGGTTTCCATGGGAAGAAGGTTGAGGAAGAAGAAGGAAAATGATGGAGAATGGAGGAGTATGGAAGAGTATGGGGAGGGATAAAGGGAGTATGGGGAGGTTTGACAAATAAAGAAAAGGATGAGGGAAATAAGGGGAGGGTATGGTCCCCCCATCCCTTCTTTTTTAAAAAAATATCTTTTTCAATCATACTTCTCCTACACAAGGAAGTATACTACCCACATTTTATTTATTTTGTCCATTTCTATTATTATACCCTTCCCAAGAATATTATTTATTTCCCAATCATTTCATTTTAATATTAAGAAATCAAAGATATAAATTAAACACATAATATTAAAAATAATATTAAAAGCACATTTCATGATACTAAAATAGGTGCCTAGGTTTAGGGTCGTTACATTCCAGGGGCACCGTGATATGTAGAGACTCATTATGCTTCGTACCATAAGCAGGCAGGTCAAGATCTGTAAAAGTAATGATGTTCCCATACTGCGCAGTTTCGATCAGCTAACAGGCTTCGTCTGGGGTGGCGTTGACAGACACTTTTGTTTTGGACAGGGCCTCCTCCAACTTTAATTTGTGAGGGTAGGAGGATGTGAGTAGAGACCATAAGGAGATATCGGCTTGTGTTCTCTTTAACTGCGTTAGGATCGGGTCTTCCTGGACTTCTTCGTCTCCTGCCGATCTGTAAGGATTCTGAGAGGACTGGGGATTAGAGACCGCAACTGCCTTAACTTTCCCGGACAGATCTGAATTATTCAATCCCAACATTCTCCCTGAATGAGTCAATAGATTAACATCTCGATGATCATCAACCACAAATTCCTTGCTGGCCTCCTTGAGCTCTGCTAGCGTAATCGGAACAGGACGAGTGCTGTATGGCCACGCCGCCTGCCTTATTTCATTTATGGACAATGGCGCCTCTACATTAGCCGCTATCCTGAGTTCCTCCAAGGAGATTGGGGAATCTCTAGGAACCATGGAGGATATAGTGTTGGCAACCACATGCTCTTCATAATCGTCATAATCAGCAGTATTATTCAAACCATACAGATCATCAAGATACAAAACATAGCAGAAATTATCTTTCATTTCATCGTAAATGGGATTACATCGGTCACAATCTCATTACAACCAAAGACTATCACTTTCATCTATTGACTTCCCAAACTCTATTACATTAACAAAATAGTCTTGCCCGAAGTCGATAAGATTCATGTTGTTACTTGGCAGAGGATTGCTGACCACATTCGGGCGAGGAGATTTCTCAATCTTCTTGTCATCCACCAAACCTTGAATTATCTTTTTGAGGGTTATGCAGAATTTGTGGTGTGCCCCGGGAACCGGTGAAATCGCGCATTTCTTGCTAGCATCCATATGGGGATTAGGACGAGCAGGACTATAATTCTCCAATGGCTTGATCATACCGGTACGAAGCAATCCGTTGAAAACTTCCTCTGTAGACATGCCCAAATCATCAAACCTCGGCTGCGGCTTAGGCTGAAATCTTACTGCGTTCTGCACATTACTACCTCCTCTCTGTAGATTGTTGATACTGTTGTCTTTGGCCACTTCTCTTCCTCTTGGTGCCATTGCTGAAACAGGGTTGGGTGCTCGGTATCGGTAACCTCCACTACCGCTGTTACCACTGGCGTTTGCATTCGGGGTTTGATTTAACAATCTATTTTCGCTCCTAGCTCCCATTCCCACCATCTCTCACAGATCTGGGTACCACCTTTTCCGATGGCTTCCCTGAGCACTGGCTTAACACATGACAAGAAAATGTCTTTTTGGTCCTGGAGGGGGATTGGCTCTGATAGCTCATTAAGCTTAGCATTCCACCGTTTGTAAAATTCTGTAATTGACTCATTAGCCTTCTGGATAGTCCCCACTAAATCATCCCGAGTGGTACACCACTCCAAATTGCCCTTGTACTTCTCCAAAAAGGTTTCTGTTATCTGTCTCCAGGTGGAGCGACACTCTTGTTTCAAAGCCAAAAACCATGTAAGCGCTGATCCCTTCAAAGTCAGATGGAAGTGGGATGCCATAAACTCGGGCGTGCAGCCATTGCTCCCATTGTCATAACATAAGTATCTATATGAGTTTTCGGGCAAGCGGTACCATCGAAATCCATTTTGGGCATTTTAAACTTGTGCGGCAAAGGCGTTACTTGAGCGGGATCCACAACCTTAAGACCACTAGAACCCACGGTCAATCTATCGATCTGTTGCTGCATTTGCTTCAACAAGGCTGTCACTTCTGGCGTCAAACCTGAAATCTGGGGAATAGCTGGAGCTACTGTTGATGACGACACTGGGAAATCAGAATTAGGTCCAACAGGCAAAGCGGCCGGTGGGAGACCAAAAGTACTGGGGATTCCAATATTGATGTCCAACAAGCTAACCGAGCTAGGGATCCTGTTCCCATACATATCATAACTGTTAAACTGCACACCGGGTTTCTGGGAACTGTACTGGGTTGAATGACCTTTGAATTGATCAAGAGTAGAGAGTCCTGTACTGATGCATGAGGCGGAATACGGAGTGAAACCATATAAATGCTGAGTAAGGGGAGAACACACTGCGGGCTGAGGGACACTGCCTTGGGTCTGAAACTGCTGATATCTTGAAACACTGTCTTGACAAATTTGATTCCCTGAAAGCCGATATTGACCATTTTGGAAACTGTCGGGATATACTCTGGACTGGGGTTGGGGATAACCCGCTTGAAACCGAGATCCATACTCTAAACCGTGATGCTTTGGGACATTGGGAGTTGGAGGGCAAGAAGATCGAAGAAATTTGCCGCTTGACCACCATTCTTGCTAGCACCTTGCGAATAACCTAGCTATACCCTTGAGATGACGGGGGAATGAACTTTCCTCGTCACCCACAAACATTCCCGGAGATGACATTTGATTGGGGCGCGGGCATAGCTTCTTGGAGGAGGCATCGCATTGTAGCCGGGCTGGGTAGGGTCAAGGTGTAAAGCGGATCCGATCTCATTGTGGTTGTCTTCTGTGATCTCCTCATAAGAACCGTCCTCCCGACGAAGTACTGCAATCCCTTTGGCTCTCATTGCCTCCACAAAGCGGTTATGAGCCTCTTCTTCACGGGCCTTGGCATTCTCGAGCCAATAGACAGTGCCTCACGCTTCTCTGCCAAGGCAAACTTTCCAACGTTACCCTCAATTCCTTCGTGGTCATATCATTCAAACTTGGTCGAATCTATCACACCGAGCCTCCAAAGCAGACAGAGCGTAAAAATACATCTCCGTTCCCGGCCATCTCTGATTCTACACCAACTGAAACTGCTTGAACACAAACCAAATGAGCTCCTGGGACAGATGAGCGGGTCCAACTCGCCGTAGCTGCAGGGGTAGAGACGGGTTTATAAGGTATTGAAGGGAAATTTCGAGGAACGGGAGAGGGAAAGGAACGGGACAGACTCGCACAAACAATCTTATTTATCTTCAAGTATAAATTAGTGTTTTAAATCCTAAGTACGGTTGGGAAAGGGAAAGCCTTTATTCATGCTAACTATACCTCGGGAAAGCCTAGGGATGCAACGTTCAAATTACACTAAATGCCTTGCTTTGAAATATATAATAGGTAATGATACCTAACCAAGTCCTAACATCATTATGGAACGGAGAGGTTGTCCAAATTTCTAGGGAAATTTGGGCAAAGATAACGGGTCTTTTCAAGAATTTCGAAGAAAAATCCGGCATGACCTCTCGTCGGTGCACGTTGACAATGCGGCATGATCTCTCGTTTAGAACACGCCACGGGAGTGACATGTACTTACGTGAAATCATGTTGCATTTGGCAACATGCCCACAAGATGCGAGGTTTTGGGGGAAGGTATAAGAACCTACGATATGTTTCAAAAGCAATTCATTTTGTTGTAATGAAAACATTGTATCAAAAACCAACCGTGGGTAAGGTTTAAGTGTGGTGCCACCTATAACGCACTAGGGGGTTAGGTTTGATTTCAGGCGCTCAAGCGTAGGCGACATACATCACCGTCCGCGATGACGTCAATCGCACCCGAGGGTTCTAAGTCTAAGTGATGTAGTGTGCGGATGACTATATTCTTTTATTTACAAAAAACAAGATTTTTTATTTATTTTTATTTTTATTTTTATTTTTATTTTTTTTTTGAAAAAAGGAAAGAAAACACACACACCCTCACAGGAGATACAGGGAACAACAATCAACTGAGCCATATTTGATCCAAGGGACTGCCCTCAAACCAAGCCTTCTGAGTATCTGTTCAGTAGCCACTACTTGTCGCGTGACACAAGACATCAAGAGATAAAGGTGTCGCACGACCTGGATGGTCACTGAACTAGCAACTCTGCAATCATCAAATTAGCCCCTGCCTCTCCATGGCAAGAACAAAGCAAGAAAATCTAATGCACAACACAATGACCACAAAGCACATAAAGCTCACAAGTCTCATATTCGACAAAATACATGATCCCCAAATGATTGTCAAAGATGCACAACAAAAATGGATGTATTGGATGTTTAATTTTAATGAAAGCTTGACCCACTCAACATTTGAAAAACAGGTTTTCAAAGTCAATAATCCCCAGCGGAGTCGCCACTGAATGCGCGCTCGCCCGAAAATTGGGTTTGTATAAATGAAGGAGTCGCCACGCCGTTTTTAGAGGAAACATTGAAAACCTTTTTTAGAGAGAGAAAACACGGGTTTGGAGGTCAGGTTACGTGTTGGGAAGAACCGAGAGTTCACCCAACACGCCTCGTCCATAGATGAGTCTTTCAATTAAACATCCAAGCAAATCCAAAAGTGTGTGCAAGTGTTGACAATGAACAAATGTGGTAAACATGCATTTTATTAATATGAATCGAGGCTTACAACTCGTGAGCCCATTATTTAGGGAGGCCACATCCCTGCTACAACAATCTAAAACAGATTACAAGAGAAAAGGTTTCTGCAAATAGGTCACGATATGTCGCATGACACATGATACAGGTGACCACATATGTCGCGTGACACAGGATCACCTTGGAACAATGTGTAGCGTGACATACAGAGGCCATCTGCAGAAACTTACACAATGAACACCAGAATCAACAACAACTAACACAGATCTAATTAATTGACTAGATTAGATGCGAAATACAGAAATAACAACAAATCAACCCCGGGAGTGTGGATATGGATAGATCCACACCCCCTTTGGGGTTTAAACACCAAAATTCAAGCAAATATTCAACAATAGTAGCTCAATTACACAGATTAGACAAGTTAAACAGAGAGATTGGGATTAGGATTCAGTAATCTAGACAGATAGAGTCTGATTACTGAATCCTAACAGAAGTAGACAATAAAATTATGAAGAATTGAGTAGAAGGAAGAGAGAAGAGGGAGTTTGAGATTCGTTACCCTTGTTGCTTCCACGAATTCTGTATCAAGTTAGATACAAAACCCTTCAATTCACTGCTTCTGGTCTTGGGGTCTTGAGAGAATTGGTGCAAAGGATCCAAGTGACTTGGTTTGAGGAATGGGTTTGGATTGGAGAGAATTGGGTAGATTGAAGGTAGGAGAGAGAGAGAATTGTGTTTGGGGGCTTTGTTACGATGCAATTTCTGCAGAGTAACAATAGGCTGAAGTTGGGATCCATTTCTGAGAGGGGGAGGGTCTTATTTATAGGCTGCAGTTAGTGGTCACCTTGTGTCGCATGACTATACACAACCACTTTCCATGCCTCGACTTGTCGCGTGACACAAGGTGGCCTCAACCGTTTTTGGCACCAAAACCAGTTTCTGGAACATTCAGGCCTAAATACCTAAAAAGTCCAAAAAGGTTTATTCCCAACAGGTCCCTTGGCATGAGTAAGGTACCAAAAGGTACTTCCTTCGCGGGAAACTTATGGAATGTTTCCGGAAGTCTCGGGATAGGCCGGGGATTTACCAAAACGCCCCTTAATGCAATTTTATTATGTTAAAATGCATCTAAAAGGTTGCGAATTGGATTGGCGTACTTACACAATCGGTAAAGATTGTTGAGGAGGCATTCCAAGTGTATGTGCAACTTGGGCTCCAGATGTTCTAAGTGCTCCAGTCCTTCCTGCAACATTCTGCGTATCTTGACCAGAACTAGGATTGCTCATCTTGGAATTTTCTTAGCAAACTTAACAAACCAAAGTTCCCACAGACGGCGCCAAATTGTTTTGGTCAATTTCTTGTATATTGAAATTGAACTTTCGGTGGAATGATTTTGGGCACAAATGGAATAAAAGAATGTGAAAATTCAAGATGCTACGCCAAGATGTAACGAGGAAAGCCCTTGATCAATTGATCTCCGACACAAAACCTCGGGAGGCTTTAGGAAAAGCCTACCTTAACAAAAAATGTTTATAAATTTCTGTTGTGTGAGTACAAAGTGGAAGTATAGTGAGAGTTAGAAAGTTTCCATCCATGGCACCTATCCCTATCTCTCCTTCTCTACCCCTCGTATTGACAAAGTAATCAACACGTAAATGAAAATCTTGAGAAATCCGTATCAGGTTGCTGAAGTTTAGGGATCGTTTGCCATGATCTTATCTTCCATTTAGAAATACATTTGAAACACATGAGACTCAGTCGTTGATCCTTGTGTAGCAATTATCTCCCTGTAAAATAAGAACGGTCAAATCTACATAAGAAGAATGAACATGCATCTTCAAGTTGTTAAAAACAAGATGTCATGTTAAAGATGCTGAATAATCAAGATGCTGAAGGACTATGTGAGCCAAGATGTCAATGCAGTGTTTAAGAAAAATTCTACCCCAAACACTGGGGAGACATTGATGGGGGTACGGGTAATCGTACTGCCAATTTACCTCCTCCTTCACAGGGGAACCCCACTAGGAGGGCCACTCGCTCCAACAGCGTGGCCGATGGAATGGGGCTACATGATAGGAGGAGATAGAAGAGGACATTTCCTAATCAAGCGGTGAGCCAGCAAGTTAAGAGGATCCACACAGGTTGACCAACTGCAGGCGACATTGCAGGTCCCCCAGCTTCTCACCTTGGTAGGAAGGAGATCCTACTAGAGCGGGATAGACTATTACAGAGTTAACTCTAGGTACAGAATGAGCTGATCGAGCTACCTGAGTCTCCTAAGAAGGATGAAAGAAGATCCCAAAGGGTAGCCCCTTCGCTCACCTCGCATAGGCATGCTAATGGGGTGCATAGGCCGTCATGAGAAGAGAGAAGGAATAAGATGCCTCCTCCTACCCACATCTTCATAGATCGAACTGGTGACCTAAGGGATAGGCTCAACCAGCAAAGAGAGCAGGAAGCCGACTCAGCTCAGAGAAGGCCGCTTGAAGCTGACAGGGTTCAGCGTAGATTGCCACAAAGGGGAGAGAGGTCGCTCCCCCGATGATAAAGAAGAGAAAGGACTCCTCAAAGAGAGGAAAGACAGAGGACGCTCTTGAGAAGAGAGCACCACCATGAAGAGAGACATAAGTCTAACTTGATCTTTCACCAATGAGGCGACCTAGACGTTTGGGAGCTCCTCAATCTGAAAAGAAGATTGGATGATATGGAGGCAGATGGAAAGCAACCAATAGAAAGGTCGAATGAAATGACTGTACTCTTCGACCTTTGGCCAAGGACATGCTCAAATAAGGACCTCCTACAGGGTTCAAGTTGCCCGTGTTAGAGAAGTACTCATGCACGACTAATGCCTTGAATCATATGCAGTACTTTGAGGCCACTATGTGTTTGGTCTCTTATGAGGATACATGCTATGCAAGGTATTAACCAACACTTTCACAGGTGCAACACTGACTTGGTTCCGTGGTCTATCTACTTGCTGCATTACCTCATGGAGTTATATGAGGAGGACGTTCCTAGAAAGGTTCTCGACAGCGGGGGCCCGTAAGAAGATAGTGGCCGACTTGAACAACATGACTCAAGGGAAGACAGATAGTACCATGAGTTAATTCACCAGGTTCAAAGAGTTGGTCGACCAAATCGAGGAAGACCTTACAGATAGGGAGGTCATCAACTACTACATGAATGGAATGTCCTCTTCTGACCTAGATTATGAGCTCCAGGTTCGGAGGGCAACCACGAGAAAGGAGTTTTTTGAGACGGCTTATGATGTGGCCGTGGCTGAGGAATGGAAATAAAGAAAGAAAGATAGAGGCTCTAAACCATCTGAAGTTGGTGAGTCGTCGAAAGGGGGACATGCAAAGAATGACAATAACAAAGGGAAAACAGAACTAGGTGAAATTACCCGGGATCCGGCTCGCGCGCAGGGCCCGTGCATCTCGCATTTTTTGCCGCACTTGGAAATGGCCCGAATCCGATAGGCAGCGCGCTCGCGCCCCAGCATCTGGCTTATTCCGTTTTGCGGTGTTGGAGGTGTCATGCCGTGTTTTTGCTTGTAGAGTCGCCACGCCATTTTTATTAAGCTCAAAACATTGAAAAAGGGCACCAGTTTAAAAATAAACTATTTTTTGTTGTGTGATGAGATTTTTGAGTTCGAAGGTCAGATGACTCCTCGGGAAAAGAATATTAGAATCTTAGAGCTCACCAGAGTTTCCTCGTAAAACGAGTCTTTCGGATACCCCTAATATTCTTTAACTATTGTGTGTGTGTGTGTATGTGCTTTTAAAAATGCATGCCGTGTCGGATGTCTACATTGTACACTCGCTTTATTGAAATGTATTGAAATAGTGTAGGAAGGAAGCCTTACCAATGTTGGTTCGTAATGCCTTCCACAGGGGAATAGTGTTTGAGGTCGGAATAGTGTTCCAGACGGACCGATTGCTTCGAAAAGAGGGCCGGTTGTCTCATGACAGAGTTTCTGCATGCGTTGGGATCGCAGGGATCACTCGAGCAGAGGTTCTGGCGTGCGCTGGGATCGCAGGATTATTCTGCAGAGTTTCGGCATCATTGGAATCGTTGGTTAGATTCGGGCGGAGGTTCGGCGTGGTTTGGGATCGCCCGGTTTGACTCGGAAGAGCCGGGTCGCCTCGGGAAGGAGAGCGGGCCTCGTAGTACCACGAGGGGGCCTTAGAGCCTCGAGAGTGCCTCGGGCGGTGCGAGAGCATCGAGCTCGGGAGGCGCGGAGCACCGCGAGAGGGCTCGAGGCTCTGAGCACCGCGAAGGCCTCAGAAGGATCCGAAAGGGACCGGGAGTGCCCCGAAGGGTCTTAGAGGGGAGCCTGAAGGCTGGGAGGAAAGGAGAGAAGAGGGAATTGTGTGCCAGAGGTCTTCGAGACTGCGTTTGTGAGTCTGCAGTGTTTCCTGTGTACATGGAAGAGGGTGATCCAGATTGGGGTACTTACAGAAGCCCCTCGACGACGTCACTTACGGAGGAAGTGGGGTCGTCGATAAGATAAGGGTCCTAATCTGGATCGCGTGCTGAGAGAGGAAGTGACCGTGTAGGTCAGCGGGAGGACGTGGCGGTGTCCTGTTGTGTGACCGTTTAGGTCAATTGGCTGGACCCTTTGATAGGATTCATACGTATCCCTGGCGGGAATCAAGCCTGATCGTAGTTCGTGTGTGGGGTGAGCGTTGTTGTGTATGAGGACGTGAGATGTCCTCTGACTGGAACTCTGTGTGTGGACGTGGTGGTGTCCTGTGGGTGACCGCATAGGTCGATGATGAGGACGTGGTGGCATCCTGGATGACCGTATAGGTCGATGGTAAGGACGTGGAGGCGTCCTGGGTGACCGTATAGGTCGGTGGCTGGACCCTGTGATAGGATTCCTACGTATCCCTGGCGGGAATCAAGCCTGGTCATAGTTCGTGTGTGGGGTGAGCGTTGTTGTGTATGAGGACGTGAGATGTCCTCTGACTAGAACTCTGTGTGTGGACGTGGTGGTATCCTGAAGTGTCGTGTGACCACCGAGGTCAGTGGTAAGGACGTGGTGGCGCCCAGGGTGTGCAATCTTACTAGAAGATGGGTAATCTTACGAGAAGATGGTTTGTGACCGCCGAGGTCGATTGTGAGGACGTGGTGGCGTCCTGAGATGGAAATTTTACGATCTTCCAAATCGGGTGGTTTAAGGCCTTCCGGGCCGAAGATAGTGATTTGGGAGGTTTATACGGTCTTTCGGAACGAGTGGTTTAAAGCCTTCCGGGCTGGAGATAGTGAAGTCATGTATGAGGAATTGAGTCATCTTCTGACTGCGGTTTGCCATGCGTGAGGACTTGAATCGTCTTCTGGCTGCGGGTGTGTCACGTATGAGGACTTGATTCGTCTTCTGACTGCGGTTTGCCATGCGTGAGGACTTGAATTGTCTTTTGGCTGCGGGTGTGTCATGTATGAGGACTTGAATCGTCTTCTGACTGCGGTTTGCCATGCGTGAGGACTTGAATCGTCTTCTGGCTGTGGGTGTGCCATGCGTGAGGACTTGAACCGTCTTCTGGCTGTGGGTGTGCCATGCGTGAGGACTTGAATCGTCTTCTGGCTGTGGGTGTGCCATGCGTGAGGACTTAAATCGTCTTCCGGGTCAGGTGTGCCATGCGTGAGGACTTGGAATCGTCTCGTCAGGTTGTGGAGGCATGACTGCCTTGAGCTTTGATTGCAAGAGGTGTAGGTGCCTCATGCTTTGTCCGCTGGGGAGAAGGTTGGACTTACGATGACTGCCGGTGTTTATCTGTTGGGGATCATCGTGGCCTTTGTACGACTTCCCTTTTGACTTGCTGGGGAAGGAGCTCGGGCTTACTTTGATGGCCGGTGGTTGCTTCACCGTTTGGCATTTTGGAGGCATTTTGTGCCTTGAGATTAGTGCTGGGAGATGCTGGCTCCTTTTGCGCTTGTTTTACCGTTTAGTGGGTGAGGTCCGGGCTTACGATGACGGCCGGTGGTTGAATTGCCATTGAGTGGGCGAAGTCCGGGCATACACTGTCGGCCGGTGGTTGAATTGCCGTTTTGTAGGCGAAGTCCGGGCTTATGATGACGGCCGGTTCTTGCATTGCCGTTTAGTGGGCGAAATCCGGGTTTACGATGATGGCCGGTGCTTGCGTTGCCATTTAGTGGGCGAAATCTGGGCTTACACTGATGGCCGGGGGTTGCGTTGCCGTTTAGTGGGCGAAATCCGGGCTTACACTGACGGCCGGTGCTTGAGTTGCCGTTTAGTGGGCGAAATCCGGGCTTACGATGACGGCCGGTGGTTGAATTGCCGTTTAGTTGGCGAAGTCCGGGCTTACACTGACGGCCGGTGGTTGAATTGCCGTTGAGTGGGCGAAATCCGGGTTTACGATGACGGCCGGTGCTTGCGTTGCCGTTTAGTGGGCGAAATCCGGGCTTACACTGACGGCCGGGGGTTGCGTTGCCGTTTAGTGGGCGAAATCTGGGCTTACACTGACGGCCGGTGCTTGAGTTGCCGTTTAGTGGGCGAAATCCGGGCTTATGATGACGGTCGGTGGTTGAATTGCCATTTTGTAGGTGAAGTCCGGACTTACACTGACGGCCGGTGGTTGAATTGCCGTTGAGTGGGCGAAGTCCGAGCTTACACTGACGGCCGGTGGTTGAATTGCCGTTTTGTAGGCGAAGTCTGGATTTACACTGACGACCGGTGGTTGAATTGCCATTTTGTAGGCGAAGTCCGGACTTACACTGACGGCCGGTGGTTGAATTGCCGTTTTGTAGGCGAAGTCGGGACTTACACTGACGGCCGGTGGTTGAATTGCTGGGTTAAGGACCAAACTGCATTGAATCTGCTGAAATAGGCCTTTGGATAGCCAGGGGCAAAGATTATAAGGGCAGAAAAGTAATTTGGCCCTTCATTGCAAGAAGGTCCGTACGGACCAACCTGGGATGTAAAGAGGTCCGTACGGACCAAGTTCGAATTTTACAGTTCCCAGATTTTGACTGGGTTTAAAACCGAGGCATCCCCTTCATTTCCCATTTCCAGTTCACGAACCAGCCGAGAGAGAGAGAGAGAGAAAAAACTCCATTGTTGCACCAAAATCTTCCATTTTTAGCTTGAATTGCTTGCAATGGCGGAAGGATCAAGGAGAGGACGTCGCCAACGGAGTCGAGATGTGATCGAACAAAGGATGGAGCTTCAAAGAAATTGAATCTCCTTTGTGCCTTCTTCGAAGAATCCGGATGTGTTGTATCCGAATCCGGAGGTGCATAACCGGCGAGTAAGGAACGTCGGGGAGGTAAGAAATCAATTTCGTTTTGACTCCTTGCTTGAATTTTTGAATGCTAGAACTAGGTTTTAGTTTTTCGCATTTTGGGGCTTTTGTTATTTGCCATGCTTTTTTGTGAAATTCTTGATGAATTGTTGAAATTGAGCATGTAAATATTGTGGGTATGTGAATTTTGTACAGAAATGTGTAGATTGGCTCTTATTTGTGAAAATAAAGTGTCTCTCTATGAAAATGCATGCTTTGGTGTTTTGTACCTTATGCTATTTATGTATGTACATTGTGAGAAAAATTGTCATGTAGTGACAAATTTTGTAAAAAAAATGTGACATGTGCCGTGTTTTGTGACGGGTCTTGTCTGAAAGTATGTGCCGTGTAGGGACGGACTTTTCTTTTGAAAATGATGCAGTGTGCCGTGTTTTTGGTGACGGACTTTGTGGGAAAAATATGTGCAATGTGTGCCGTGTTTTGTGACGGGTCTTTTGAAAATGTGTCGTGTAGTGCTTGATCCCTTTGTTGAGAAAATTTGTACAGTGTGTGCCGTGTTTTGTGATGGACTGCATGGGGAAAATTATGTGTAATGCATGCCGTGTTTTGTGACAGGTTGCATGTGAAAGTAATGTGTGCCGTGTTTTGTGACGGGTTACATGTGAAAATTTTGTGCATTGTGTGCCGTGTTTCGTGACGGACTTTTTTTATTTTTTTTTTGGTATTAAGTAATCGCGACCGACGTACCTTTCGCTTTGTTTACCTCAGGATGAGGGGCTTTTGGCCGGGAAAGCCAAGAAGATGAAGACTCTGGGATCGCTCGAGGCTATAGTTGAGTCATGGCAAAGAGATGTCGAATATCTCGCGGATGGCGGGCCGAGCCCCTAGGAGGCCGGTCTATGCTTCGGCCCGGGCGTGTTCGTGGAGAACTTGGCCGGGATCTTCGACACGAGGAAGAACAAGAGTGTCTTCCGGGCCTTTCGAGTATTGGTGGGATACCACCCACACCTTCCATCCGAGCCGGGCGAGGTGACAAGACGCCCACAGATTTTGCCGCTATCACCGGGCTTTCCTTCAAAGGAAGGCCAAAGGTGGAGGGATATGATTGCCGAGGACGTGCCGACAGAGCCGCTGGGCTGCGCCTCTTCCTCGTAGGGCCTGGGATGCCGTACAGCGATGTGGAGACGAGGATTACGGCAAGTATTGGGGCCTACCGTCCGGGTACCGGCCAGGCGACGGCGGAGCACCTACGCGCTCCTTTCGTGGTTTGCCCTTTCTGAGACTTTGTTCTCGAACCACGCGACGGTGGCTCCTTTTGCTCTGCTGGAGAGCTTGATTGACTTGGAGGGAGTTTGTGACATAGCTGGGGGTGAGGCGGGCCTGGCCGAGCTTTATTTCTCCTTGGACCGGTTCAACAGGGGTGGCCGCTTCTTGGCCTGTTTTGATTTTGCTTTGAGGTATGAGTTCATTGTCGTTTTTGATTAGCAACCCGTCATTTTCTCCGTTTCTCTTGCACCGAGCCTTTTCTCGCTTTTGTCGCAGTGTGGTTCTACGAGATCTTCCAAAGCTTCCCTGGATAGAGATCCTGGGGCCATAGCGGCCTATCCCTCTATGTTAGGCTGGGCACGCCCGACAAGGAGAAGGAGGACCAGCAGGGGTAAGCTCACCATTTCCTACGGGGAGGTGCAGGCACATTTGGGGAGAGATAGCCCGGAGGCGTTCGTTCTGTACCCCTGGGCTCGATACGAGGCTGATGAGTTCGAGGGAGCTCCTATGGTGACGGCGCAGAGGAAGATGCTGCGAGGCCCGACCTCGCGACGTCATGTACTGGGCGAGAGGGTCTTTTAGCAGCATGGCCCCGGTATGCTTCCCTTAGCTCCAAGGGACCCGCCTTTCGGGATGTTGGATTCCCGGGATATGGATGTACTGTAGTTTGAGAGGTATTTAGGCGGCGTGAGTGCCCATGAGTTTGTTTTGTATCGAGAGGAGTATGAGGCCTTCGAGGAGGAAGCCGAGGATGCCACTGTGTGGCGAGGGAGAGGGAGGCTAGTCCGCAGGTCCCCTGCAGGTTCCTGCATTCGCCGGATTTCACATATGTCCGCGGGGATTCCTCGAGGAGGAGGGTGTCTCGTACTCCGTCCCCGAGCTGTGCCCCGCCGCCTACCGAGTGGATCCCGACATGCCGGTGAGTGTGCTTACTCTTTTCCATCCCTTGGCATCTTTTCGTATTTTTCTTTTTGTTGAGTATGACCGTATTGCCGAGCGCTTTGGTCGCTTGCTTTGCAGGTCCCTGGGAGAGCCTATGACATGCCGACCCGCCGTTATGTGGCGAGGTCCTTCGCGAAGAAGATGGCGTCGAGGCCGTCTTGCCGGCTCGCGACGTGTGCCGGCGTACGAGCCGATGCCTTCGAGGCATTCTCGTGGACGTTCCTCCACCGAGAGCCGAGCCTGAGCCACGCAGAGGGACCTTCGCGGGGCGGCATAGCATGGATGCCGGACGTCCTCGGGAGCTCGAGGCCGCCGACCCTTCATCGCTCTTTCCTCCGCCGGATGCACAGGCGAGGGTTCGTCGTAGCATGCCTATTTCGACCCTTTTTTCGGCTTCGATCCTTCGAGTATCTTGAGTACCAGCTTCGTGAGGGGGCTCAAGACTCCGATGATGAGGGTGTGACCGGGCGAGTTTACCGGATGCCCGACTTCTCGCTCGAGGATGTCGTTGATGATGATGCCGAGGAGTCGGATTAGGATTCATTTACTTTCCTCTTTCCATATCCCCTCTTTTTTTTTGTTTAGCAACGTACATTTATGGTACCGTAATAAAACACTTGTATTTGCATGGCAAAAGTATTTTATTTTAAGATGTAATGTCGTTTTTGTGATTCCCGAGAATTGTCCTAGGAATGGTTGCTACTATTTTTTTATTTCAGGCATGCCACGTGAGCCGAGAGTGCGTTTGTGGGTAGTGTATGCTTGCCGGAAATGGCTTTGGCCGTTGTTTGGGCGCTTGGAGCAAGGTTCTCATTGTAACAAAGCTGTTGTACTGCGTTTGCCGGGGAAATGGGTCATGGTTGCAAAGAGGTCCGTACGGACAGACCTAGCATGCAAAGAGGTCCGTACGGACCAGCTTTTCTTTTGGGGAGGAAATAAATGTTCTCCGATTGTCTGGACTCTTCCCACTCCCATTTGCAGCCATTTTCGAGCTTTCTTCCCCATTTTTTCTAGGAACCTCCATTTTTGCCATGGATTCTTCGTATGTTCCAAGAAATTTGCCAAGGCTTTCGCAGGAGCGGCAAGCACTCTTCCTCGAGCAAACCTGAAAATGTGGATGCGACACCGTATGAGGCATCGTAGGCGGGCTTTCGAGGTAAGGTTTCGACTTTGCTCGGCTTGGTCTCTTAAGGAGTCGGGTTCCCGATTGGGAGTTGCTGCGGGCCGCCGCGAAGTTCGGGATGTTAGGAGGCATGTGTATTGTTTCTCCTACAACGAGGTAGTGCCCACCTTTGAGGATTTTCGGGCTTGATTGGAGGACCGGAGGTGGAGGCCATCTCGCTTCCTTTGATTGGTGGCGCCGCCGCGAGCGTGAAGCTTGCAGTGCTTTCTTCGTACTTCGTTGGGAGAAGTGCAGGCATGATCCTTGATTCGGGTCATATTGACATTTCTGCGCCGCCGGAGCGGTTCATGGTTGATGACGAGAGTGATGTCTCTTGGGATGCATTTGCCTCATGCGTGATAGCGACGCTCTTTATGGTCGCCTCCCTGGGGTTTGCGATGGCGCTTTGCTGATGTGGTCGGGCACCGCAGAGCCGGAGAGGATATTGTCCCGTTGGTGCCGGGGAGACTCTTCATGGTATCGACCGTCCGGCGACCGGGGATCGGTTCATGAGAGGGGGAAGCCCCGCTTGCTCACCTTGTGGCCGCGAGAGAGACTTCAGCCATGCCCGAGGCTCCGACGTCATTTAGCCCGTGGTCGTTTGCTCCTGGCGACCTCTTGTATTGGATATGGATCACCCGCCCGGGAGAGATGGATGGCACAGCCTTGGTACGCATCGATCCGTTGGTGGGTTCCGCACCGGGGTATCGAGACTAGGAGGGCCTCGCAGAAGGGTCCTATGTTGTCGTAGTTCCAGTTTGTCTTGGTCCTCCTTCTATATTCCGTCGCTTGTTTCCCGGCAGCTGGGATGAAGCAGAGCCTTTGTTGGCCGGGATGACCTTGCTACCGTGGAGATAGCTCCTCTTTGTATGGCACTCCAGTGTGCTCTCTTGTATTTTCCGAGGGTATGGAAGTACTCCGCTTTCCCTCAAAGCGGTGCTCCTTAGACGTCGGAGAGTGTCGTCAGATTGACGACCCAGCACTGGCTTGGTATGAGCAACAGTGTCAAGGGCCCCAAGTGGCTTGGGAGCAAAGCGTGGAGCGATTCTGGGGGCCCGATTGCCGTAGTAGCTATTGCCTTAGGAGTGCCGAAGCCCGGTCTCGACCCTCGGATGTGACGGGAGACACTTTGTTTGACTACGAGACCGCAGTTGACCGACCGACGGGGAGAGGTCCTCTTTGCAAACTCGCAGGAGGAGATCCGAGCCGAAGCACGGCGAATGAAGCCCCGAGAGCCGCCGGATTGTTTGACTCTACTGGGAGGACCCCTAATCTCTGACCGAGAGACGCAGAGCCGGGCTCACGTGGAGCGAAAGAAGACTCGCCTGTGGACGAGGGAAGAAAGGAAAGAATGGCGAGGGGACAAGCGCAGATGGCGCGGAATGACCTCCTAGGTATCCATTCATTGCATTTGCAAACACATTATTTGTTAAATGTATTAAGTCAGTCTTTTTAGCATGTTGTGAACTTGAGAGTAGACCGTGCTTGAACTCATCAAGAAATGTTGTAACCGTTAGTGATTTGTGATTTACTTTTAAAGCTTTGTCGAGACGCAAGATCTCTTGTTCGCTTGTATTTTGTGCACCTTGACGGCGCGTCCATCTTTGGACTTTTCGTTGCATTTATGACCGAAGCAACCTGGGCCTTGACGGCAATCCCCTTTGCTTGGGCTTTGTGCTTGGCTGAGAGGTTGAATGATCCCCTGACAAGTCGTTTTGACGGTCATTTCCGTAGCTTCCTTGCCTCTTGTTTGTTGGCGTCGGGCTCTTGACCTCAATTTCGCAGCTTCTGCTTGAGCTTCTTTTTTCTTATTTTATTATAGTTTTTTTGTGAGCCCTTGCTCGAGCTCTTTTTTTTTTTCGGCGCGTGAGGGCGAAGACAAGCCCCCGGCTCGAAGTAGACATGGGTCCGTCGCTTGACGCTGAGCGACCTCCTGATGTCCTTTGATGTTGCCGCCATTGTTTGACTTGGTCAAGGTGACGTTGGGGCGTGCTCTTGAAAAGTGCGTAGCTTGATGGAGGTCTTGATTGACATTCAAACTTTTGACTTTTTTGTGTGTTTTTAGCCCGAACCAATTAAGGTTGCCTACGTCTCCTGACTAGAGGGCTCAGTCTGCGTAGTTCGACACTACATGGAGTGCCAAGAGATGCACAATTGTTCTTCTTTAGGCGAAGTATCTCATGAGCTTGCTTCCGTTGACCGGATTCATGAAGGGATTGCCGTCTAGGTCCGTCGCCTTCATGGCACCTCCGGAGAAGATCTTTTGAACCACGAAAGGGCCGATCCATGTTGGTTCCCATTTTCCCAGTGGGTTGGTTCGAGTGGGAGGCTTTTCTTTGAGTACAAGGTCGCCTTCCCTGATGTCTCGGGACTTGACTTTCTTGTCGAAAGCTCTCGCCATCCTGCTTTGGTAGGCTCGGACGTGTTCCATGGCCTTTAGTCGTTGCTCGTCTAGCAGAGCCAATTGGCACATGTCTGGCTTCTGAGCCATTCGACTTCGTTGACGTCATTTTCCAAAGAAGACTCTGAGTGAGGGAATTTCCAATTCAATGGGAAGGACTGCTTCCATCCCGTATGTTAGGGCGAATGGGGTTTCTCCCGTGGTCAAGTTCGACCGATGTTCGGTAGCCCCAAAGTGCAAGGTGCAGCTTCTCGGGCCAATCTCGTCTGGTCATTTTTCGGATGATCCGTTCGAGAGTCTTGTTTGCTGCTTCTACGGCGCCATTTGTTTGTGGCCGGTAGGGAGAAGACTTGTGGCGTGTGATCTTGAATTCAGCCAACAGTCTGTCGCATTCCCCTTCGAAGTGTGAGCCGTTGTCTGATATGACCTCGTTTGGGATGCCGTATCGGCAGATGATGTTTTCCCTGAGGAAATGCGCGACTTTCTTGGATGTGAGCACCTTGTAAGACTTGGCTTCGACCCATTTGGTGAAGTAGTCGATGGCTACTAAGATGAACTCATGACCGTTGCTGCCTGGCGGAGCGATTTTCCCAATGACGTCAATTCCCCAAGTGGCAAAAGGCCAGGGTGTAGTCATGCAGTAGAGATCGTGGGGAGGTAGATGATTGAGGTTGGAGAACCGTTGACACTTGTCGCAGCTTCGAACAAAGTGGATGCAGTCTGCCTCCATGGAGATCCAGTAGTAGCCCATCCTGAGAATGATTTGCATCAGGGCTCTGGCGTTCATGTGGGGACCGCAAGCCCCATCAGGACTTCTGCTCATGAACTTGCTTGCTTCTTCCCGGGCCGATGCAACAGTAGGAGTGGTCCTTCGTAGCGTTTCTTGTACAAAGATGTCCCCAAGGATGACAAAGTGGGAGGCGAGGCATTTTAGGGCCATGATGCTCTTGGCTTTCGTTCCTTCCCCGCGTTGGCCTTCTTCATTCATGAAGGCGGTTTTCCGTTCTGAGGTATTGGAAGATCCGGTTGTACCATGGCTCATTGATGGGCTCGGGTTCCTGCCCGATCTCGCAACAAGAGGCATAAATTTCCTTTCGCCCGACTTTGAAGGGCTTCGATTGCTTTTCCCTCGTGGATTTCCACGAGTGAAGCCAGGGTGGCTAAGGCGTCCGCAAACCGGTTTCGGCCTCTCAAGTAGTGGAAGGTGACCTCTTCGAATTGTGTGATGAGGTCTTCCATGCAGCATGGTATTTTTGCAAGCCTCGGGTCTATGGTTTTCCATTTGTTGGAAACTTGGTTGATGATCGTGGCCGAGTCCCCATAGACCTCAAGTTTCGGACATTCCTTTCGAGTGCGGCCTCGTAGTCCCATAGCAACAGCTTCGTATTCGCGGCATTGTCAAGTTACCTCGAAATTGAGCTTTATGGCGATTGGGGTGTGCTCGTCCCTGGGATCGACCAAGAGCATACCGATGCCGTTTCCTTTTTTGTTGGCTGCTCCATCGAAGAACAGTTGCCATCGATTTTCGCCTTCAAGTGCGAAGATTCCCTCGTCGGGAAATTGTGGTTCGGGCCTCGAGCCTTCGTCGGCTGGGAAGTCACCGCTTGTTCACCCATTGCCCGTCCCTTGATTGACTTTTGGTTCACGTACTTGATGTCAAATTCCGCTAGGAAGAAAGACCATTTGGCGAGCCTCATTGACAGAGATGGTTTGTCGAAGAGGTATTTGACTGGGTCCATTTTGGAAACCAAGTGTACCGTGTGCGACTGCATGTAGTGCCGTAATTTTCCGACAACCCATACCAGAGCTGCGCAGGTTTTCTCGAGGGCTGAGTAGTTGAGTTCGCTGCCTTGAAACTTTCGACTGACGAAGTAGATGGCGTTCGACTCGTGACTCTTTCTTTTCTTGACAGAGCATGGCTCCAACCGCGGTGTCTGGCCACAGTTAGGTATAGCAACAGTGGCTTCTCCTCGTGAGGAGGACAGAGAATCGGGGGACTCACAAGGTACGCCTTTATTTCTTCAAAGGCATCTTGGCATTCTGAGTTCCATTCGACGTCGGCATTTTTCTTCATCAGTTTGAAGATTGGCTCGCACATGGAGGTCAATTGATTGACGAAGCGGCTGATATACTGTAGGCGGCCCATGAAGCTTTTCACCTCTGTTTGAGTTTGCGGTGGTCTCATTTCGATGATGGCCTTGATCTTTTGAGGATCAACCTCGATGCCTCTCTCGGTGACCATGTATCCCAAGACCTTGCCTCAGCTGACCCCAAATGTGCATTTGGCAAGGTTTAACCTCATTGAGTGTTTTCTGAGGCGATTCAAGAACTTTCTCAAGTCTCGTGAGGTGTTGTCCATATGATCCATTTGAGTAGACGATCATGTCATCGACGTACACTTCGATCTCTTTGTGGATCATGTCGTGGAAGAGGGCGGTTGCCGCCCGTCGATAGGTAGCCCCAGCATTCTTTAGTCCGAACGGCATCACCGTGTAGCAAGAGGTTCCCTGTGGGTTGTGAAGGCCGTCTTTCTTGATCTTCCTCGGCCATCTTGATTTGATTGTAGCCGGCAAACCCGTCCACGAAGGACTTGACTTCGAAATTGGTCAGGTGTCCACCAACATGTCGATGTTGGGTAGTGGAAAATCATCCTTGGGACTTGCTTTGTTGAGATCTCTAAGTCCACGCAGCAGAACGCACTTTTCCATCGGCCTTGGTGACCGTGACGATATTGGAGAGCCATGTGGGGTACTCGATCACCCCGATGAAGCCGACGCGGAGCATCTTCTCGATCTCTTCCTTGACTTGTAAAGACCATTCTCGCTTGATTCGGCGTAGCTTTTGCTTGATGGGCTTAGCCTCGATTCAAGGGAATCCGGTGTTCTACAATGTTTGGATCTAATCCAGCATGTCTCGTAAGACCAAGCGAACACGTCCACGAATTCTTTGAGCAAAGGCAAGCCAATGCGTCTTGCTCAGGCCGGTGAAGAAACTTCCGATTTGCGTCTCTTTTCGCTCTTCGCCAGCTCCCAAATTCACTTTGGTTAAAACCTCCTCGGCCTTGGGCCCGGTTTTTCTCTCGTTTGACAACATGCTTAAAGATGTGCTTAATGTATTGTTCGTTTAATGTGTCTCGCTTCTTTATCAAGTGAATCGTTATTAACTGCTTGTGTGTTAGTTAATTTATCGCTTGTTAAAGATGCAATGAGAGGATACTCGAAAGATCGAAGCATTCATTAAGAGCATACGGAATACATTATTGGCAATGAGTTCGTAATCTTCGGCGTGAGGCCATCGATGACTCGAGAGACTCAAATTCAAAGATAATGGACTCGGACGGGTTTTGACACCGGACTCTAGACTCGAGGGGTCGACCAAGTTGTTCGATCATGTTCCTTTTGGCGGCGGTCCGGAGAAGGTGGCCCAGTTATTGAGTGGCAATGAGCTTGATAGGAGGCGGGGTTTAAAAGGCTTTGTGTCACCGTTCCCGATCATGGCTATCACAGAGTTATCAAAAACAAAATCGATTAGATCTGGCATCTCAATTTCTTCATTGAAGAGCAGGTGGAGCAGCCGGCTCGTTCCAAGCATCGTCTCGCGGAGTCTTTTGCTTTTGTCTTGGGCATTACTAGCTCGAATGCAGACTCGTCCCGCTTGTTGAAGGCAGGGTGTTGACAGAGAGTTTTTCGAGTTCTTCCGCCAAAGAGGGGGTTTTCCGAACCAAAATTCGTTGTGAATAGTGGTGGTCATGGTCCCAGAGGCGGTGTGTCAAGAAATGCTCTTCTGACGGGATTTGCCTTGAGGCCTCCGAATCTTGCCAGTTCCGCCGGGAGCTTGTCCATGGTTGTCGGCCGCCTTTGTTTGGCGCCGATCGCCCTCGTTCCCTTTCCTGTGTCTTCGTTCAAGTTGTCATCTTTCTTTGTGAAGTACTTGGTCATGTCGAAGCCGTAAGGGCGAAGATCGGAGATTGCATGCAAGCCTCTTTTGCTATCTGCGGAGCGTTTCCGTGCAGCTCGCTTGTCTTCCGCAATGTGTTCGGGAGTCGGAATGTATCCCGTGCCATGGAGGGTATTCTCGCTCTTTGATATTGATGATTTGTTGGGTACCCCGATGGCATTTTCCCAAACCGAGCCCCGGATGTAGTTCATGTGCTTCATCATTTTCATCTGGGGAGTGGATCTTGTCCCAAATCAAAGGCAAGTCTATGTGGCACACCCGGGCCTTGGGCTTTCGATGGTGAACCCCGTTAGCATCATGCCATCATCGTCGTGTTTGATCTCTAAGACCGGACGCCGTTTGTGTCGGTCCTTTCGTGACTACGCTATCACCGTAGATGATGGTTAAATCTGCTCCTTGGACGAACTTCACACATTGATGGAGCGTGGATGCCACCCCATTGATCCGTGTAGCCAAGGGCGTCCCAAGATGGCAAAGGAATGTGATCGGGATGTCGATGACTTAGAAGTCGGTCGGGACCATTTGTTTTCCGAACCACAGGTTCAAGGTGGCTATTCCCAAGACTGGGCGAGACGTTGAGTCGTATGCCTTGATTTCCTGAGTTGAGGGCTTCAGATCAGTTGCTTTAATCCCTAGCAGATCCATCATTTTGGATGGAAGGACGTTCATGGATGATCCCCCATCTACCAAGACTCGAGGGAGACGGCGCCGTCCGCCAATCGTTATGTAGGGAGGCTCATTGTGGTCAGCCCCATATTTTGGGAGGTCGAGCTCCATGAAGGTGATGATGTTGCTGTAATTAACGTTGCCGATCATCTGAACCGCTTCATCAGGTGTCACCGTGATGGGAACCATGGTCTGGGCCAGGCTTTCTTCCAACTTGAGCTTGTGTGGGTAAGATGAAGTGAGTAGGGACCAGAGCGAGATGTTAGCCTGAGTACGCTTGAGCTGAGCTAAGACAGGATCTTCAGCCTTTGGGTCCAGGGTTTCGCTTCTTTGGCGTAGTGGCCCCTTTTCGCCCGTGGCTCGTGTATGGCTGGCCTTTGGTCTGCCCGGGGAGGATGCATCGGGATTGGACCGGAACGTGTCAGAACGTTCACCTCTGGTTTGACTGCTTTGCTTGCCTCTCCTATCTCTGTAATGGGAGGGCCTTGGTTGGCGTAGGGGCCGCATCGCGCATTTCAATTCGTTCACCGTCATAGCTTTTGTGGAAACATCCACAAAGGGCTTTGAGATCTTCCCAAGACAAGGGTTGAGGTATCCTGACCTTTCGGGCCTTCGGTGGCGGCGGAGCTCATCCCAGCTGATCATGGAGCGTACGTTGCCGTGGCCTTGTGCAGAGCTAGGCCGAGGAGATTTGGCCGGAGTAGATGACGTAGTAGTCAAACTTTCCCGAGGGTTCTCCAAGGGTTCCGACCGTGGATCACCTGATTCATACCTCTTCTTCAGCTTTTGTTGAGAAGAGGGTTTCTTCTTTCTTCGAGGACGGCCCTCGTTCATTTCATCTTGGAATTCCATTTCCATACAAGCACCGCAATCGCGCACGTCCCACCAGATGTGTTCGTTGTTTGGCGGTGGTACCGGACCTCAGAGGCCGAATGGGCAGCTTTCCCGGGGTCTTGTGGCTTTATGTCGTAATCGCATGGCTCGTATGAGGGCAACAAATTGACCTTCGGGAGGCAATGAGAGAGGTTAGAAGTCGCAGGAGCGGCATGACTTTGGAAGCCCTGTAGTTGGGTGGCTAATGTCCCGAAGTGGTGTATGGCGCCTTCAATCCAGGCTTGTTGTTCACCTTGGCGTTTCTCAATAGTCATGAAGACCAGCCAAAATTCTTCCAAGGTCGGGAAATTTCTCGGGGGTAAGGTCCCATTTACCTCGTTGTTATCCACCGACTTGGCCACTGGGAGCCGATGGACCGCCCGGTGACCGCGGTGGGAAGGATGTTGGACCTTGCGGCTTTGACACGGGGAGACGGGTTCTCGGGTGCTCTCGATCACTCTCTGTTTTCTGGAGGGAGTGACGGGCAAGGTTTAGACACAAGAAGGCCTTTTGGATAAAGGGGGAAAGCTCACGTGACATGCGGTTTCCGTTTTTTTATTAATTTATTTTAAAACGTGTTTTCTCAGAGTCCTAGGTAGGTTGGAAAAGATTGCTCTTCTTTTTCGCAACTATGCTAGATCCTGGGTCAGTGGAGACCATCTGTGCGGCTATAAGCCCCTCGTTTTGCACCTGTATTTCGACATCCCAGGGTAGACAGCCCCGGGCGAGGGTCCTATAGGGCAAGCGGTTTCCACCGGCCTAAAAGAAAAAAAAACCGAACCTAAGGACCGAGCCTGTCATGTTCGTTTTAATGCGTTAGCCATGTGAATAGTGAACCGAGCCGGCCACTGAGTCAAGATCGGGTCAAGAGTTCGGCATGACCTCTCTTTACCTTGCTTGCGCAAGGGATCTGTGACGTTAGGCGTTGGCTGGGTCATATTGTCATGGCTGACGTATTAAAGGCTTGATGACATGGTGTCATGTGAGCATGGATGTATATCCGGGACGGAACATCGTCTGGGTGTAGCTTCGAAAATCAAGATCAGGTCAAGATTTTAGCATGACCTTTCATCGCTTTGCTTGCGCAAGGGATCTTGAGTTCCGAGCTTCGACTCAGAAAATGGCCGGCATGGGATATGTATCCAGGCTGTATAACACGGACCAGGTAAAAACCAACCGAGTCCGGACAGAGTGTGACTCCAAGACTCAAACGTGCGCTGGTTGACGCTTGGCTAGGATGGGATGTTTGGAAGGATCGCGTGCGCGTCCGAGAGGCGTAGGAAGGCCAAACGAACCAGCAACCGAGACCACCCGGGTTAAGGGTTGTAGTGTGCAAAGTATCCGAGGCAAAGGCGCGTAGCGTGCGGTGTAACCGAGGCAGCGGTGTGAGTAGTGTGCGGTGTAACCGAGGCAAGAAGCGCAGAAGTGTGCAGTCTCTAAAATTCTTTTTCTGAGTAAAACAGAAGTTTTTGAAGAATTTTAAATGTATGCAAAGATGTATATTGATGCAATTTTTTGTATTTTTATTTTTTTTCTTAAAATAAAAAGTAAAGCACATGCACACACACACAACAGTTAAAGAAAAGGGGTAAAATGAAAGTTTGACCCTCATCATCAGTTTAAAAATCTTTTGTTTTTTGTTTAAAAGTTTTTAAAACAAAATATCCCCAGCAGAGTCGCCAACTGAAATTACCCGGGATCAGGCTCGCGTGCGGGGGGCCCGTGCATCTCGCATTTTTGCCCCACTTGGAAAATGGCCCGGATCCGATAGCAAGCCGCGCTCGCGCCCCAAGATCCTCGGCTTATTCCGCTCTTTGCGTGTTGGAGGTGTCTCGCCGTGTTTTTGCTTGTAGAGTCGCCACGCCGTTTTTATTAAGCCCAAAACATTGAAAAAGGGCATCGCTTAAATATAAACCGTTTTTGTTGTGTGATGAGATTTTGAGTTCGGAGGTCAGATGACTCCTCGGGAAGAGAATATTAAAATCTTAGAGCTCACCCGAGTCGCCTCGTAAAAACGAGTCTTTCGGATACCCCTAACATTCTTTAACTGTTGTGTGTGTGTGTGTATGTGCTTTTAAAAATGCATGCCGTGGTCTGATGTCTACATTGTACACGCTTTATTGAAATGTATTGAAATAATGTAGGAAGGAAGCCTTACCAAAGTTGGTTCGTGTCTCTGTCTTCCGCAGGGAATAAGTGTTTGAGGTCGGAATAGTGTTCCTGACGACCGGATTGCTTTCGGAAAAGGGCCGGCTGTTCATGGACGTAGTTTCGGCGTGCGCTGGGATTGCAGTGGGATCACTCGGGCAGAGGTTCGGCGTGCGTTGGAATCGTTGGATTACTTCGGGCAGGTTCTACAAGTGCGTTGGAATCGCTGGTTGGATTCAAAGAGGTTCGGCGTGGTTTGGGATCACCGGTTTGACTCTGGAAAGAGCCGGACGCCTCGGGAAAGACCGTGCAAGGCCTCAGAGTACCACGAGGGGCCTCGAGTACCTCGAGAGTGCCTCGGGCAGCGCGGGAGCGTCGCGGGAGCGCTCGGGAGGCTTCTGAGCACCTCGAGGGGCTCGAAAGGCCTCGGAAGGATCCGAAAGGGGCCGGGAGTGCCCCGAAGGGTCTTAGAGGAGAGCCTGAAGGCTGGGGGGAGAGGAGAGAAGAGGGAATTGTGTGAAAATGAGGGAGGGGGAGCCCTCTATTTATAGTGCCAGAAAATTGCAAAGAGGTCCGTACGGACCTCCTAGGTAATCCAATATTTTGGTTTTTCTCGATTTGAGGGAATATGTGATGATGAAGAAGATTCAGCCATGATGATGTCCCCTATGCAATAAGGTCCGTACGGTCCATCTCAGCATGCAAAGAGGTCCGTACGGACCAACCATGTAGGGGGTAATGATGTTCTCAGGGATTTGAGGGAATATTGTGGACTTTAAGGGGATTCAGTAATTATTAAAACAAAGAGGTTCGTACAGACCTTAAATGCTTTTCTAATTTTCTGAAAATTCCTAAGAGTTCCTTTTGTCCCTTTTTATCCCAGAAAAGTTCCTCCCTTGATTTGGCTGAGGGTTTTTTGAGGGTTTTGAGTGCCAGAGGTCTTCGAGACTGCGTTTGTGAGTCTGCGATGTTTCCTGTGTACTTAGAGAAGGGTGATCCAGATTAGGGTACTTACAGTTAGTCGTGTGTATGACAGGTAGACTAACAGATGACAAAGAACGTATATGAACGATTTTCAGATGGAGCGTACTATATTATGAATCACAAAATTATGGGGAAAACTAGTTTCTCCTTAAGTTATAGAAAATTCTGTTTTATAAAATGTTCCTAAATATTCACTAATTACTTGCAAGTAGAAAAAAAGTGGACTTTTTATAATTTATGGAGAAGCTAGTTTCTCTCAAAAACTTGCTCATTATAAATATGTTTCAATAGTTGTGAAATTTTATAGAAATTTGTAATAAACAAGATAATGAATACTCCCTCCGTCCCACTATACTTGACACCCAAGGGATGGGTTCAAAAACCAAGGAAAAAGAATAAAATTAAAAAAATGTGTGGTGGAAAATGAAGAGAGAGAATGAGTGGGATAAATAGTAGTGTTGGTTGAATAAATGTGTGGTAGAAAATGAAGAGAGAGAATGAGTGGTGGGGTAGAGTGAATATAAAAATATAAAAACTTGGTTATTTTTGGAAGGTGTCAAGTATAGTGGGACGGCCCAAAATGGAAAGAAGTGTCAAGTATAGTGGGACGGAGGGAGTATGTAAATAGACTCCTCCATTCCATAGGTTCATAGAAATTTGTAATATCTATCTATATATTAAAGCAGGTCATCCGATGAACAGTAGTAGCGCCAAAAATTTCGCCAAAACTTGTGTGGCACTTTTGTAATTACTCTCTTAAGTTGTGGCAAATTTGAATCAGGACATTAATTCCTTTTATATATATAGAGAATGTATAGAGATATATATAGAGAGAGAGAGAGAGATAGCGATGTGGGATAAATCAACCAATGTCCTTACGTTTTGTTACAAAAGGAATTAATCCCACATCGGTATCTCTCTCTATATATCTCTATACATTCTCTATATATATAAAATTTGAAAATGTATCAACATGTTATCAACCGATCACAAGGATTGGTTGTGCAAAGATCGGTAAATTAAGAGTAGGTAAATCATTAACATGGTGACCGATCAATAATAAGTGGATGATCAATGAGAAAGCTTGACCGATGCTTTGCTTGACCAATGCTTTGATGTTTGCTTAACCGATAGCTTTTTGATGGTTAAACAATTTCTAAGCCTAACGGATGGTTTGCTTGAAAAATTAAACTACTAATTCCCCTTTAGCCTTGCCTTGCCTTTTAGCCTTATCGATCCTGTCTTGCCTTTTTGCCTAACCTGTACAAACAAACCATAATTCCCTGCCTTGAGTCTTGCCTTGCCTTTTAGCCTTACCGATCCTGCCTTGCCTTTTTGCCTAACCGGTACAAACAAACCACCAGTACAAATTTCGTCTCATTTTAAATTACAAAATAATAATTATTAATAAAGTAAACTACATAAAAAATTATTTTTTCCATCTTAAATAAATAATTTAAAAAATATAATTCTCTAAAAAATTATATTATTCATTTCAAAAATAAATATTATTGTCGACTCAAAATGAATAACCAAAAAATAATACTATTTTTTTTGTCCAAAAAAATGAACATTACTTTCTTCATCCCAATGAATATTTAAATAAATAATACTGCTTCAGAAAATTAATATTTGTAATGTTTTTTTTTTACCAGCTACCCTATGGATCGGTTGTGGCCTGCTTTGGTAATTTGAAGTGGGGATATTTAGAAATCTTTACCTCAACCTAACTATTACAATTAAATAATTTTAACTAACTATTACAATTAAATAATTTTAATCAGAATATTTATAGGTGAAGCAGTCAACCGGTTAGAAAACCGGTTAGATGTGAATCGGTTAAATAATTACAATGATGAGGAAGCCTTACCGATGCTTTGTTTACCGGTTAAATAATTAAAATGATGAGGAAGCCTTACCGATGCTTTGTTTACCGATTCTTTGCTTGCCCCATGCTTCTAAGCTTGACTATGGTTTGCTTGAAAAATTAAACTACTAATCCATGGATAATTATTAATTTATAATTTTTGCATCTAACCCTTAATAACTAATAATCCTTTCAAACTTATTTAATATGTTAATATAACGAGTTCAAATTTTAATTTTTTGTAAATGCCAACATGGGTTTGATGATAGAATCTGCTATTTCAGACCGGAAAGTACCGTTGGAAGGGGGAAACGACGTTTGGAGCACATCGATGGCCAAAGGGGTTCCGACTTTGATTTTGTGGAGGTTTAATTGTTTGACGGAGTATCTAATCCGGCGCATTGCCGGAACAAGATTGAACCAGGTAATATTATCCGGTTGGTTGAGGATTTCATTTCCGACGAGGAGGTATCGGATTTTGGTTTGTGGGTAGTACGGGAGGACATTGGTTTTGACCCAGAGGTCGGATAGGGTTTGATTGGCGGAGATGTTGTTGACTAATTGATTGGGGGCCATGACGGAGACTTGAATCTCTTTGTTTTTGAGGGATTTGAGGATGGAAGGGGTGGCATCGTAGATCTTGACGCGTTTGGCGCCGAGGGATTTGATTAGGTGGGTGGATTGCGGCGGAGTAGGGAGATTGTTGCCGAGTTGGCCGTAGCAGATGCCGACCTTTGGAGAGATGGAAGCACCTGTAAAATAAATTGAAGTAAAGAAGAATTAGTAAAAATGGAACTAAATTAATACTGTATTTAATTTGAATATTGATTGGAGAAGAACTTACTGGAGAAAGAGAAGAGGAGAGAGATGAAGAGGAAAGTGAGAGAAGCCATGGTCTTGTGAGGATTCATAGTGGAAGTGAAAAATGGAGATTAAATGAATGTTTTTGTGTGGGAGAGGGGAAGGGGATCAGGGAAGTCTTTATAGAGTGTGATGAGACCGTTGAAGAAATCGAGGGGCGGTGAGTGGAGCTGAGAGAAAAGTTGGGGTTTTTTTGGCATTAGATTTTTACAAGAGAAGATAATTGCAAGAAGAATCGGAAAGTATAGTTGGAAGAAGAAGAAGGATGAGGAAGCCTTACCGATGCTTTGTTTACCGGTTAAATAATTACAATGATGAGGAAGCCTTACCGATGCTTTGCTTGCCCCATGCTTCTAAGCTTGACTATGGTTTGCTTGAAAAATTAAACTACTAATCCATGAATAATTATTAATTTATAATTTTTGCATCTAACCCTTAATAACTAATATTCCTTTCAAACTTATTTCATATGTTAATATAGCGAGTTCAAATTTTAATTTTTTTTTAATAGCATAAATTAAATAAAATAGAGCAAATTTAAATTTGCTACACCGTGTAGCGATTTTAACCGAAAAAATTATAAACTCGCTATACCGTGTAGCAAGTTTCAAAAAGTTGATAATTTTGACAAATAAATAGATTCATTCAGAGATTAAAATAGCTAGCGTTGGACACAAAAAAACTTGGTCCTACAATATTTTTTTGATTTTTTTTTACATTAATGACATGTATAGGAAAAATGTGTAGGAAAAACCATAGGGAAAACGTGTTGTACGTGTCCCACACTCTGCAAGTTGAGCATCAAGAGAAAATCAAACCACGCTAACCGATCCAAAACCAAAAGGAAATAACCGGTCAATAGTAAATAATAAGCTCTGACTGACCGATCCAAACACAAGGATAACCGGTAATCCGAACACCACGCCAACCGATTCAAAACCAAAAATCAATAAGGAAATTATAAACTCCGTTCCACTTTAAATTATAAAATAATAATTATTAATAAAGAAAATTAAATAGAAATATTATTTTTTCTATCTCAAATAAATAATTTAATAAATATACTTTTATAAAAAAATATAATCTTCATTTAAAAAATAAATATTAGTTTTGACTCAAAAAATTATAATCTTCATCCAAATGAATATTTTAAAAAATAATACTGCTTCATTTGCCTCAAAAATTAATGTTTGTAATGTTAGTGCCTTCGTTTCAATATATGAAATTAATTTTTTAAACAAATGAAGTACTATTTTATAAAATATTCATTGGGACGAAGATAGTAATTTATATTTTTAGACAATGTAGTATTCTTTTGTAAAAATTAATGTTTATAATATTAGTGTCTTTGTCTCAGAAAATGAATATTAAATTTTGAGACAATGTTTGTAATGTTCGTGCCTTCGTTTCAATATATGACATTAATTCTTTAAACAAATGAAGTAATATTTTCTAAAATATTCATTGTGACGAAGATAGTAATTTATATTTTTAGATGATGCAGTATTCTTTTGTAAAAATTAATATTTATAATATTAGTCTCTTCGTCTCAGAAAATGAATAGTTATTTTTGAGACAAGTAAAGTAGTATTCTTTTTTAAAATGTTCATTGATACAAAGGAAATATTTTTTTATATAGAAAATAGTATTAATTTTGGGATGAAAGTAATATTCATTTTTGAATTGAAGATTTTTTTTTTCTTAAAAAGTAGAATTTTTTTCTATGTCAAAAAAAAAAATGAATATGGCTTCCTTCGTCTCAATGAACATTTAAAAATAGAATACTACTTTATACGTTTAAAAAATTAATGTCATCTTAATGCCATATTTTGAGACAAATGCACTAACATTACAAACATTAATTTTAAAAGTGAATGAAGTAGTATTAATTTTTAAAATATTCATTGGGACGAAGGAAGTAATGCTCATCGTTTTGGATAAAAAATGTAGTAATATTTTTTGGTTATTCATTTTGAGTCGAAAGTAATATTTATTTTTGAAATGAATAATATAATTTTTTATAGAAGTATATTTTTTAAAGTATTTATTTGAGATGGACAAAATAATATTTTTATTTAGTATTCTTTATTATTAATTATTATTTTGTAATTTAAAGTGAGACGAAGTTTGTACCTTTGGTTTGGTTTGGAACGGTTGTGGCCCGATTTGGATCGGTTGTGGCCTGCTAATTTGAACTCGCCACACTGTGTAATATAAAGTTTATCATTTTGACAAATAGTTTCAAACGTGGGTTATTTTGGAATTCAAATTTTTAATATAAAATTATTTGAGAAAAAAATCAATAATTTTGCCGTGCATCGCACGGGAGTAATGCTAGTTATTGTAATAGAAACATATAATTAAATCAAGAGTATGATACCACTGAGTTTTATCACTAACAACCAACATCATTGCTATAAAGCCCAAATTTAGGGCTATATCTATTTTTGTATACATTTTAAAATAAAATAAAATAAAATACCCGAAATATTTCAACAAATCAATATTTCGAGGTCAACTTAAGTGAGCGCTGCGCCAGTACACTACCGAACGCTCATATTTCGCCCTCATGCCACGTGTGCATTCCCACGGTCCCGATTGTCCTTTTACCCTTGCTTTCTAACGTCTTCTATAATTACATCGGCGTTTATTTGACTATTTGACCTATACCTAGGAGTTGGCACCCGTGTATGCATCTGAGTCAACTCGTACCTACCCGACTCAATATCTGACTCATTACCAACCGACCCATAACTCGGTCCCACGCCACTCGACGGCGAAACACCGACGCCTGTGCCCTTTCTGTTCATACTTAGTATCCTCTTCAGAGAATACAACCGACTTCCCGGCGATTTGAACCCAGAACTTGCGGGTGAACTCAGTCTCAACTCACCATCTGACTCGTTTCTCTTCGGGACATCCACAACCATGTCAAAACCCTTTCTCCGCCCGGCCAACGACGTCGTTCCACGTTGATCACCTTCGTGTTGGCACGTGGGGCAAAACCCGCAACTCGATTCGGGTACGCCCGTCTCCGAATCACTTGATTCGCCACGCACCGATATAATGATATCCGGCGGGTTATTCCCACTCTCCGGCAATGCTACCAAATCCACCGGTGACCGGCAAAGCGGGCAGGTCGAGTGTAACTCAAACCACATATCAATACACTCCGTATGAAAGCTGTGATTGCATTTCGGCAAATTCCGCCCCTTCTCGTTCTCCTCAAACTCCGACAAGCACACGGCGCATTCCATCGGCCCCGATTCGCCGGCGGCGTCATTCTTCGAGTAGAAAAACACCGGCAACGAGTTCAAGACCTCGGCTGCCAGTCCACGCGTGGGGATGGTGACGGTTGCGTTGGGGTTGTTAGGGTCGACGTAGAATATCAATTGGGTTGCGCGCTGTCGACGGTTGCGACGGCGTTCGAGGTAACGCCGCCGTGCGCGGAGGAGGTACCAGCGGGCGTAGAGGTGGAGGAAGACAAGGAAAATAACGACGGCGAATAGGATTATAATTACGGTAAGCATAATCTTTCCGCTGAGTACATAGCTTTTTGGTGCATCCGATGCCCACTGCCCGTGTCTACCTAAATCAGGGGTACTCATTGTGTGTGTGTGTGTGTGTGTGTGTTTAGAGAAAAAGAGAATGTTTTTAGAGAGAGAGAGAGTGTGTTAACGATGAGAGAGAATGAGATGAGTGAATATATATAGCTAGAAAGAGAAAAATAAAAAGGTTTAGGAAGAAAGTTTTGAGTGGTTTCTAAGAAATTTCATTTTAATGTTTTTGCAGTATGGCTTTGATAAAAGCCATAGTTGACGGGGGAAACTAGTTTTCCCAAAATATTGTGGAGTATGAAATGGCGAAAATGGGCTCTCGAGTGTTGTGGGTTTTTTAGGGGTGGATGCGTTATTAACTTATTATTGTTATTTTTTTTTTAAGGTTTTTTTAGGGGTGGATGTGTGATTTAATATCCTTATAAATAGAAAATAGAGCCTAATATTATACTCCCTCCGTCCCCCTCGACCGACCAAAGCTTCTTTTACACCTGAGATTAAGAAATATGATAATAATAAAAATATGTTAAAGAAAATGAAGAGAGAGAATGAGTGGAGAGAATAGTAATAGTGGTTGAATAATTTGTATGGTGGAGAATGAGTGGAGTTAATGAGTAAACTTTATAAACTTTCCTTATTATAAACTTTGTCTCATTCGGATGGGACGCCCAAAAAGAAAATTTGTCCAAATTCGAATGGGACGGAGGGAGTATAGGTTATTCACACTTCTTTTTTCACATTTTTTCTTTCTAAGCTTAAGCAAAAAATTCGTTTGATTTTTTTTAAATATATAATTACGAAAACAATTTTCGATATGATTCAAATCAGGCTTGTCTCGAGTAAATGCTAGCTAATGAACCAAATTTCGTAAGCCATTACCTCCAAAACTACTCCTAAAGCTCAAATTCTCTCAAATTCTCCCGAAAATTCCAATGATTTCAATTTTACACTAAACACCCAAGTATCTTATGCCTCGATGTCATTCTTAAGCTTCACTCCGAGGTTGCAGAACAGTGAATTTGTTTTCGTATACTCCCTCCGTCCCTGTCGAGTAAATACTTATTTTCTTTTTGGTCCGTCCCAGCCCAATGGAGACTGCCCAAAATGAAAGGGAATCTTTATTATTTTCCCCACTCATTCTCTCTCCTATTTTACTTTTACACTCAGACTGTGTACAATGGGAATTGAAAGTGTGGAATGAAATTGCTTTCAACTAGGTGAAAGTGTGCAATGGGTGAGTTGAAATGGGTGAGTTGAAAGTTGAGGATGAAATATTTCATTCGGGTTGAAACATATTTTGGTCCTTTTTTTTTTTTCCACGTGTAAGACTGGTATTGGATTTATGAAAAAAAAAATTATCCCAAATCTTTGAGCTTAATTATCACCTAATAAATTAATTTTTTTTTTTAATTTTTTTTTCACCAAAATTCATCATTTTTTTTCCCTACAAATTGATATAAGTTTCATTTGATTTGGACACAAAAAAAAAACACTTAGTTTTCAATTTGGGCTGAATTATTACCTAGTAAATTAATTTTTTTTTAATTTTTTTTTCACCAAAATTCATCATTTTTTTTCCCTACAAATTGATATAAGTTTCATTTGATTTGGACACAAAAAAAAAAACTTAGTTTTCAATTTGGGCTGAATTATTACCTAGTAAATTAATTTTTTTTTTAATTTTTTTTTCACCAAAATTCATCATTTTTTTTCCCTACAAATTGATATAAGTTTCATTTGATTTGGACACCAAAATAATAATTATTATTTTACTAATCATTAAAATAAAGAATATAAATAAAATAAAATAAAATTAGTGGGGTATAGAATGATGAGTTGGAGGGAGTTGAAATTTAATTTAAGTTAGCCATTAGAGTGGGGGTAAATGAAATGGGTAGATGAAATATTAGGTGAATGAGAAAAAGTGTAAAAAGTGTTAGATGAAATGAGGGAGTGAAATGAAACCATTGTGGGTAGTCTCACAACACCAATCAAATCACTATTCCTTCCACTCATTCTCTCTCCTATTTGATTTTTCATACTCACAACATTTTCTTTCATTTTTTATCTCTCTTACTTTTTCTTAATCTGTGTGCCCAAATTTTTGATATCCACTCGACTGGAACGGAGGGAGTATATGTTATTTGTTAAGTTATAATTCTCATGTGTTTAACGTTTTATAGATATCAAAATAAACTTTCGTTCATTCATTAGTGTTTGATCTACAAATAAATGCAACTAAAATAATAAAATAAATATAAATATATTTTTTAAAAAAATATTTTTATAATGTGGACTAATAAATTTTTTTTAATAATAATTTATATCATTCATATATAAAATAAAATTATTAATTTTAAAGTTTTTTTAACTATAAAAATGCCGTGAGCGAAAAAAATTGACTCACCACTACATAATGTCAGTTTATTTATGTGAGCGAAAATTCGCTTAAACACCAATTTGATTATCATAAAAGTAAAAATTTCGCTCACCGCTACGCATGCTCAACGATATTTAAATTTTGTAAGATACAAATATTTACTCAATGCCCATGTTTTCCTTGAGCCTGTTTTCTCGTGGGAGTCAAGGTTTTAAAAATCATTAGACGGTTGGTAGGCGCTGGGTTCGGCCCTAGCGCCTATAGCATCTAGGCGTAACTGAGATTTAGAAATTATTTATAATAGCCTATTGAAATAAATTGATGTCGAGATGAAGTTGGATGACAAAATCATTCAATCTATGAATCAACAATCATTGTCGGTAACGATCTGACGATAATGAAAAGTGAGAAAACTAAGTTGAAGAGGGATACTGATTTGAGAATTTTGTTTATAAACCTAGATTAAGATTTTAATGAATCAATTTACGGCTACAGTTTTAAGCGAGGATTTTTTAAATTTATACTGATAAAAAATGACATAGTTTTAGTAACAAATATTTAATAAAAATATTAAAATAGTAAGGCGGATATTGGCAATAGGTGACGCCCAACTCGACTGGTCAGTTGTAAGTCGTCTAACAAACGCATTTTTATACAAAATACAAATCAATCGCAACGTTTCATTGCCGTATAGCATAGCGTTTAGGCAGACCCTTTACGTTTTACGATCCAGACGAGAGACTTTTCAGAACACTTGACTGGTGGGAGCTGACTTTGTTAGATTAGATGAATTATGCAGATCACTGTATGCTTTTTAAGCTAGACCATATAATTTGCGTACTCCATTATATTTGCACTAAGCCACTAATGCCTTATGAAAATACTAGAATAAGTTCGTGTTCGAGGGCATGTTTGGTTTTGTTTTTGCTTTTGTTTTTTTTTTTTTTTTTTTAAGGGCGAAATGGAAAAGAGATAAAATAGTGAGAGCAAAATGGGAAATTCAGCCATTAAAATTATTCATAATACTATAGCACATGGTGAGATGGACAACTACTATAGATACTAGTCCCTCTCATAGACCAAATTACAACTTGTGTGACCCACTCAACAATACAAACTCATCCGACTTGTTGAAAATCAAAATAGAAGACGTGGTTAAATTCGTTTCATGCTCATCATAGAAGCGATCACAAATTCGTTTTTTTTTTTCAAAATAAATGTCACTTAACATAATAAAAGTGATTGACTGAGTCTAATGGATCGAGCCTAACGTCCATCCTTTATTCAGGCCCAACGGACCCGTCTCCACATCTCGTCGACTAGATGACCTGATAACCAAGTTGACCTAGCCATGGTTCGACAAGCGATCAACCACTAGTACACCTCAGCCTTTATACAAGACTTGAATTCAGGTCGACTTCTTCCCCACGAGCGACCTCGATTAGGCCGACCTACGTCGCCTAAACGGACAATAATGGAAAGCTAGAATCACAGAACATATAGGGTCAAATCCCTAGAACCTCGTCTGAATCTCAGCCACCTTCCCTTATCGGCTCTATACTATAAATACTCTTCATGCACCACCTTCACTGTTAGAATATGTATTTTAGAGTAATTGTAGTTTGTTATATTTAGATTAATTAAATGACTAGATTAGTGGTAAATTAGTGATAGTAATCCCAACATATAAGGGATGTGTATCCCGTAAATAAATATGGGAGATGATTTGTTAAGAAATTCTTGTATATATTGGTAGAAAGTAAATAAGATAATCCGATGTATATTTCTTTCATGGTATCACGATAGGTTACGATCTCTTTCTCTCGCTTCCGCAGCATCGTATCACTTCGTCGTTCTTTTCTTTTTCTTTCTTCCTCGTGTCCGCCTCCCAGAGAGGCAGCCACTATGTCATCATCAAAGCCAGGTTTTCATCCCGCTTTTGCCGTGTCGAATGTTAGGAACGATTTTCCTGTGATTTTGGAGTTGGAAAACGTGCAATACTTGACATGGGTGGTACTCTTCCGCAACCATGCCAAGTCGTGTAAGGTACTACATCACATAATTCCGCCTGACAAGGTAATGTTAGAAATTGGTAGTTTTATTGGTGTTTGACCAATATTTGACCAAGTTTCTAGAAGTTTCTATTTTGTAAAAATAGAAATAAGTTGCAAATAATTAATCTACATTTAGTGTAGATTAAAATGATATATTTATTTTCTCAAAACCAATTTCGGGTGAATGAGAAATTAATGGTTAAAGTGAGCAACTTAATGTTGTTATTTGAAGAGAAGTTGGAATGGAAGAACCATATCCCACATTGCTAGGAAAAGGGAAGTTACTTCACTTTATTAATGTGAGCATCCAAGGAAGGAGACATCAAGTTGTTCCTCCTTGGGCCAACCTAGTTGGGCCATTGGCACAACCATGCATCCAAGTGGGCTATTGAGCTAGTTTTGTTCTAGCTCAAAATAGACCCACAACCCGCGAAGGGCGGAATGGGCGGTTTAGGGCGCACTTTGCACTTCGCACGTACGCATCGTCGCTAGGAGCTAAGGAGCCTTAAACTTTTGACGGAATTCGGCTCGGTGCGGTTCAAATGGGTGTGGGCCAGCGGATGCTTGGCTAGCTTGGATTGGGCCGCCTGGGTCGAGTGGCGCTTGGACTGGGTTGGGCCGAATGGTAACTGATCCGGTTAGAGCATTGGGTTGTGATGGTTGGAGAAAAGGCATGGGGCGACCCATGTCTCTTGGAAGAGGCGGGTCAAGGCTGTTGGGCCGACCCAGCAGATCTCCTCCATCCATTTCGCTTAGATCCAACGGTCCAGATTTAACGGGTGCAATTTGTGTCTATTCCCAATAGACACCCCATCTCTTCAATAACTATAAATAGCCCCCTCCTCCTCATTTCATTCCCATCCAAAATCATTCAAGCATTCTATTCTCTAAAGCATCCTAGCATTCATAAGTCTTGCTTTTCGAGTCCAAGAAAATCCCGAGTATTCAGTAGTTCGCCCGATAGTTTCAGAGTTGTTGTGCTGCAATCTGAAATTCCGAAAGTCGTTGTATCTTGGGGACAATTGCCGTAGACCGTGAGCACTCGTATACGGGGCAATATTGTCTTACGGAGAAAGAGTCAAACTCTTGCCTCGACTTATTTTTGAAATATAATTTTCCGTCCCGTTTCTTTTTCAAAGCTATTTTTTAAATACACCCAATTTTCCAACAATCGTAAGACAATATTCTGTGTGTTTAAAGAATGGCATCCGACTCCACCTCCGCTCCTACTCCTCCCCCTGGCTCGGGAACTTCTGTACCTCCCGTCCATACTCCTAACCCAACTCCTGCTGCTCCCATCCATACCCATGCAGAGAAACCGGCGAAATTCACCGGTACAGATTTCAAAAGGTGGCAGCAGAAAATGTTGTTCTACCTAACCACCCTCAGTTTGGCACGGTTCTTGCGAGAATCACCGCCAACGGTTCCCGAAGATGAAGGTGACCCACAAGCTAGAGTAGCATTGGACGCATGGAATCATAGCGATTTCCTGTGTCGCAATTATATTCTAAATGGGTTAGATGATGCCCTGTACAATGTGTACTGTGGCATGAAGACTGCAAGAGAGCTTTGGGAATCTCTTGAAAAGAAGTACAAAACGGAAGACGCCGGCACTAAGAAATTTATTGTCGGCCGATTCCTAGACTTCAAGATGGTTGATTCCCGAACTGTAATGGATCAGTTACGTGAGTTGCAACTGATCATTGCTGACATCATTGCAGAAGGAATGCAACTCGGGGAATCTTTCCAAGTAGCTGCCATTATAGAGAAGCTACCGCCTCTATGGAAAGATTTCAAGATGTACCTCAAGCACAAGAGGAAGGAAATGAAGCTCGAGGACCTGATCGTGAGGCTAAGGATTGAGGAAGACAACCGGAAATCCGAAAGCAAGAGCGGCAGGACTACATCAGTAGAGGCAAAGGTGAACTTGGCTGAAGCGAGTACCAGCAAGAAAAGGAAGGCTACTGGGAATGCTAAAAAGGGGAACAAAAATGCCAAGAAGTTCAAGGGAGGTTGTTACAACTGCGGCAAACCTGGCCATATGGCTAGAGACTGTCGGCATCCCAAAACAAACAACCAGAATGGCAACCGTCCTCAAGCAAATGTGGTAGAAGACAGGGTGTCCCATTAGACCCGTCGAGCTTGATCTGTCCGACGTAGTGTTTGAAGCCAATCTTGCAAAATTGGACGATAACCCAAGGGAATGGTGGATTGATACCGGAGCAACGCGTCACATCTGTGCAGATCGAGAAAGTTTCTCATCTTATGTTCCCTGTAGTGGAAGGAAGTTGTACATGGGAAATTCTCGCAACTTCTAACGTGGTTGGACTCGGCAAGGTGGTCTTTGAAAATGACATCCGGCAAAGAACTCACCTTAATGGATGTTTTGCATGTCCCAGGACATCCGTAAAAACATAGTCTCCGGCCCGTTATTGAATAAGGCCGGATTTAGGCTAGTGTTTGAGTCCGATAAGTTTATATTGACCAAGATGGGTCAATTTGTTGGCAAAGGGTACCTTGATAAAGGACTCTTTAAAATGAATGTAATGAACGTGTTCCGCCCAGAGGCGAAGAATAAAGATGTTGTTGCTTATTTGTCTGAGTGTTCTAATTTATGGCATGATAGATTAGGACATGTGAATCTAAATTCATTACGTAGGTTAGTAAATTTAAATTTACTTCCTAAAATGAAATTTGATTCAGAAAATAAGTGTGAAATTTGTGTGGAAGCAAAATTGACGAAGTCACCCTTCCCCACTATTGAAAGAAATACTACCCCTCTAGAATTAGTCCATACGGACATATGTGATTTAAAACTTGTGCAAACTAGAGGTGGGAAGAAGTACTTCATAACGTTCATTGATGATTGCACTAGATATTGTCGTGTGTATCTTTTGAGAAGCAAAGATGAAGCTTTAGAAGCTTTCAAATGATATAAGAATGAAGTTGAGAATCAACTTAATGTAACAATTAAGAAGATTCGTAGTGATAGAGGTGGAGAGTATGTAGCACTGTTTGAAAATATTTGCTGGGACGCTGGCATTATTCGTCAAACGACTGCTCCTTACACACCTCAATCAAATGGAGTCGCTGAAAGGAAAAATCGAACTCTTAAGGAGATGATGAACACAATGTTGATCAGCTCGGGCTTACCCGACAACTTGTGGGGGGAAGCAATCCTTTCAGCTAACTACATTCTTAACAAATTACCACACAAGAATAAAGATAAAACTCCATATGAATTATGGAATGGAAGAAAGCCTTCCTACAATTATCTTAAAGTGTGGGGGTGCCTAGCAAAGGTAGAAATACCTAAACCTAAACAAGTGCGGATAGGACCCAAAACCATTGATTGCATTTTCATTGGATATGCAAACAATAGTAGTGCATATCGATTCTTAGTGCACAAGTCTGAAATTCCTGATATAACGGCAGAAATGACTATAGAATCAAGGAATGCAGTATTCTTTGAAACTAAATTTCCATGTAAGGAAAAGAATGAAGCAAGTTCAAATAAAAGAACTTATGATACGGCTATTGGTTCTTCTCAAGAAGATGAAGAGCCAAGACGAAGTAAGAGGACAAAGGTAGCTAAGACCTTTGGTCCTGACTTTCTAACTTACATGTTAGATGATGAACCAAGGACATTGCAAGAAGCTTTGTCTAGTCCAGAAGCTCCTCTCTGGAAAGAAGCTATCAATAGTGAAATTGAGTCCATCATGCAAAATCATACGTGGGAGATAGTAGATCTTCCTCCAGGATGCAAACCGTTGGGTTGGAAATGGATCCTTAAAAGGAAGTACAAAGCAGATGGAACTATTGATAAGTACAAAGCTAGATTGGTAGCTCAAGGGTTCAAACAAAGAGAAGGATATGACTTCTTTGATACGTATTCTCCTGTAACAAGGATCACATCCATTCGTGTTCTCATTGCTATTGCAGCTCTGCATAACCTTGAGATACATCAAATGGATGTGAAAACAGCCTTTCTAAATAGAGAATTAGATGAGGAGATTTATATGCAACAACCTGAAGGGTTCGTTGCACACGGACAAGAACAAAAGGTCTGTAAACTTGTCAAATCATTGTATGGTCTTAAACAAGCACCAAAACAATGGCACGAGAAGTTTGACCGATCCATGTTGTCGAATGGGTTCAAAATAAATGAGTGTGACAAATGTGTATACATTAAAGGCACACCCGATGAATATGTGATTATATGTCTATACGTGGATGACATGCTAATCATTGGAAGTAATCATGATATAATCATGAAAACCAAAAAGATGTTAAAGAAGAACTTTGACATGAAAGATCTGAGTCAAGCAGATGTTATTCTAGGGATAAAGATCTCTAGGACAGATAACGGAATTGTCTTATCACAATCTCACTACATCGAGAATGTGCTTAAGAAATTCGAAGCGTTCGATCTGTCTCCGGCTAAGACTCCGGTAGATCTAAGTCTACATTTAGCCAAAAATAAAGGTGACCCAGTATCACAATCAAATTATGCTCGAGTCATAGGAAGTTTAATGTACTTAACAAACTGTACTCGACCGGACATAGCATACTCAGTTAGTAAACTAAGTAGATTCACGAGTAATCCAAATACTGAACATTGGAAAGCACTAACAAGAGTGCTTAGGTATTTAATGTTGGGTTTTACGGGTCCATGCGCAGCGGAATTAAGCATTAAAACATAAAACCCAAGAAGCCCTAGGATCCGTTCTATACAATTAATTTAAATTCCTATGAGATAGAATTAAACCAACCTCGAACGCTTTCCGTTCTTGAGCTATCGAACGATTTGATTATGTGATATCGAATCACAAACTTCGTTCTTCAACTTTGATTGAACTCTAGGCCTTGATCGATGAACGAGCGAAGACCCTCTTTCGGTATCCACACCTTTGAATGAATCCAAGAACAACTTCTTGATGATTGCTAGATCTAAACCTTGAAGAATATTGAGAGTATTTAATTATGAATTTTGCTTAAAAATTTGGTGACCTTTTAGGTGGACGGAACCCTTGTATTTATACTACAATAGTAGGAATACCTCTCCTAATCGTATTAGGAGAGACAGTGTCAAACCGCGTACGGGCCTATTATGTCGCGCGGTATATTAAGCCGTTGGCTTAATATGTCGCGTGACATATATAGCCGATATCTTGAAACTCTCAATCATTCTTCCTCCGGTTTAACCAATTCATTCTAGTTGTGTGTGACCCAATAGGATTACATTATGTTGGTAATGAGTTCGATCATATCGAACCTCATAAGACATAAGCGGACTCTAGCAAGCCATTATGTCTACCCAAATAATGTAACGTAAGAGTTCACGTTTCCAACGGTGTACTTCCATTTCTCCCTTTGTCTCACGATGTTATATTGAACACAAGTCATGGTCATTGTCAACTTGTCTATGTTCAATGCTTTCTCGATTCCTTGAGTATAATGATAATTCCAATCATATTGGGGTATGGCCATACACTTTCATCATTATCACTCATCGAGGGGCCCAAGCAAAACATCTCTCTTTTGAGGGACAAATTCCATCTTGACTTATCATCCTTCCCATCATGAATCCGATCATGCCAAAGATAGCCTTTATGGATATCGTGTTAAGATATCGTTTGACTAAAATCAAACATGATTTTTCATCATATGTAAGGTCATGATAATCTCAGGTCTAGGGACTAAATGAAGTAACCTTATGAGATTTACTTATGACACTTGACCATGTCATAAATCTCATGCGGGTCATGTCCAGTCACTTGTTCTCTAACAAGTACTCATAATTTCAATGTGCATCTCTATGCATATAATCATCACATGATTATCCATTGACAATTATACTAATTATTCTTTCAATAATTAGGGACGGAGATTATTACAATAAATATGCAAACTATATAATAATCAAATAATAAACATAAACGATAAAGATGATACATAATGGTTTTCAGTTAAACATAACTAAAGCCTAGGGCATTACACCAACAGTCTCCCACTTGCACTATGCTCCATTTATGTATCGAATACTCATGGATCTAACATGCCCACCATGCTTCTGCCTATGCGAGGGTCTTTGTAAGTGAATCCCTTATGTCATCATCGGTTGATATTTTGTATATCTTAACGTCTTCTCATTCTTTATGAATTCCTCGAAGAACGTCTAAGTGAGTGTTTGGATTACTGTTGTGACCTTGGTTCCATTGTTTGCACAAGTGGCACCACTATTGTCATAACAAAAGTTTCGCTGATTAGTGATACTTGAAAAAACACTTGGAGTATTTCCAAAATACTAAATGAACTTTTGATCCAAACTGCCTCTTTCAGCTACATCATATGTTGCTAAAGTATGGCCTTAGTAGTAGAATCGGCTACAATTTCTGCTTGGAACTCTTCCAATCAAAACTGCACCTCTAATAAGCACAAACACAAATCCTAATTGCGATTTTAAAATAACTTTGTCAGTTTGGAAGCTAGCATCTTTGTAACCCTTACAACAAGATTAACTTCCAATCTTTCAAATCCCAAGAACGTATCCTTAGTTCTTCTTAAGTACTTAGGATCATCTTGACTGCCATCCATTGGTTCTCAACAGGATCAGATTGGTATCAACTCATCATGCTTATAGCATACGAGACGTCGAGTCTAGTACAAATCATGGCATACATGACAGATCCAAGTGCCGCAGTATATGGAACTTCATTCATTCCCTTTTGCTCATCAGTTGTCATAAGACAATGAATATTACTAAGAGAAATACCATGACCCATTGACAAGCTACTTCTTCTTAGACTCTTCTAAGAATCTTGTCAATGTGAACACTTTGACTCAAACCAATTTATCCTTCTAGATCTATCTCTATAGATCTTGATGCCAAGGATGTAAGCGGCTTTACCCATATCTTTCATTGAGAAACCTTTCCTTGACCAAGACTTAACAGTCTTAAGTGTCGGAACTTGTTTTTCCAATGAGTAAGATATCATTGTAATAAAACAATAGAAATAATACTACGCTCTCACTGAATTTCAAGCATACACAAGGTTCATCTTTGTTCTTCGACGAAGTCAATTTCTTTGGCCAATTCATCAAAACAAAGATTCCAATTCCTTGAAGCTTGCTTCAACCCATCTCATGGATCTTTGCAACATGCATACTTTATTAGAGTTTCTTGGATCGACAAACTATTCGGGTTGTGTACTCTACACATCCTTAATAATCTTTCCATTTAAAGAAAGTTGTTTGACATCCATTTGTCATATCACATAGTCACAATATGTGATGATGGCAATTGAAATTCTAATAGACATTGGCATTGTAACTGGCGAAAAAAAAGGGTTCTATCATAGTTGATACTATGAATTTACCTAAATCCCTTTGTTACAATCCTTAGTCATGAAAGTATACACCTTCACATCCATGTCGGTCTTTAAAGACCTACTTGCACCCTTTAGTTTTTACACTTTTAGGTAGCCCAATCAAGTTCCAAACTTGATTGTTAAACATGGATTGTAATTTGGATTCCATGGTTCCTAACCATTTATCCAAATTAGGAGAGGACATCGCTTCTTGATAGCAAGTAGGATCGTCATTCTCAATGACTTCTATTTCATCACTTTCCGCAACGAGAAATCACTATTTCTTGAGTTCGGATCGTAACCTATCCAATCTACGATGGACTTGTGCATCTTGAACCGGTTTCACAACTTCTTTGTGAACTTGGTTCTGTCTCTACTCTTGGTTCCATATTATTTTCGGGTTCTTGAACTTCTTTCAAGATTAATTTTACTCCCACTAGATTCTTTATTGAGAAACTATTTCTCAAGAAACAAATCGTGTAGAGCAACAAACATTTTGTTCTCTTTGTGATTGTAAAATAAATATTCGAAAATAACCTTGTCAGATTTGGTGCTAACTTATAAGAGACAAGTCTCTTTACATAAGATTCGCAACCCCAAATCTTCATGAAAGACAAACTAAGTTTTCTTTCATGCCACATCTCATGTGGGGCCTTAGGAACCGATTTAGTAGGGACTCGATTCAGTGTAACCGCATTATTTCTAATGCATATCCTCAAAAGGAATTAGGAAAGTCAACTTGACACATCATCGAATGAACCATGTCAAACAAGGTTCAATTCCTCCTTTCAGACACACCATACAATGTGGTGTTCTGGGTGGAGTCAACTTTGAAACGATTTCATAGTTTTGAGATGATTGTCAAATTCTTGGCTCAAATATTCATCACCTCGATCTAATCGAAGTACTTAACAGTTTTACCAAGTTGTTTTGTACTTCATCTTTGAAATGTTCAAAACATCTCAAACGATTCACCTTCGGACTTCATCAGATAGACATAGTCATATCTAGATAAGTCTTTAGTGAAATATGATGAAATACCGAAGTCTTCCCCTAGCAATGCTACTTAACAGTCCATATACATCTCATGTATAATGACCAATAAGTCACTAGCCCTCCCACTACTCTTAGTGTAGGGTGGTTTGATCAATAATCTCAATAAACAAGATCCACATTCCTCAAATGATTCATCGTCATATGAGTCTAAAAGTCCATGTTAATGGAGTTTAGATATATGTTTCTTATTTATCTGACCAAGCCGGCAATGCCATATGAACGCGTTGTTCATATTGTTCGGTTTAGATTTCCCATTTATATCATAGATATCTTCAATATTATTTTGTTTCTCATCATCAAGGATATGAAGACCATTTAATGACATATGCATTACAATAAGGCATATTATTAAATAAATATAAAACTTCTTATTGAAAATAAGAAAATTATATCCTTCATCATCCATTTAAGAAACAGAAATAATACTCCTACTCAAATCTGGAACGTAGTCATACTTGTTCAAAACAAGTACTACTTCACAAGGTAAAGTGACTTCATAAGTCCCTTATGGCTAATGTTGCAACTTTTGCTCCATTCCCATGCATAGGTTTAATTTACCTTATTTGAGTAGCTTTCTATTCTTTGTTTCTTGCACATTTAAACAAATGTGGGATCCAATCCTGTATCATATACCCAAGAACAAGAAGTCGAAGGGAAAATATCTATCATATAGATATTTGAAGTAGTAGCAATCATATTGCCCTTCTTCACCTTTTAGGCCTTCCTAATAAGCCTTGCAACTTTGCTTCCAATGACAATCTTATTGCAATGATAGCAAACTGCATCCTTTTGAGACACTTTGGGTTTAGCCTTTTCGGCTTTGACAACTTTTGTCCTAGGTTTGGCAACCTTTGCTTTACCTACTTTTTCCTTCCTTTATGAACCCTTTTATTGTGTCAACCATTAACACAATTTACGGATTGCTCCTTCTTTCATCATATGAATAAAGAGCCTTCACCACAACATATATATCTTTTGCCTAGCTTGCACTTGGAACATTTCCCTATTTGCGTTATGCTAGAACAAAAGATTAGTTATCATATGCCCAAGGTTCTTCATAAGAGCCTTCAACCATGGTGGCAAATACAAGGCAAGCAATATTGTCAGAATCATCACTATGTTTCTAATGTTGCCTCCTTATTTGCCCTTTCCAACATTTGCAATGGGTTCAGTAGGAACGGATTCGTCAAGAACATACACATTATGTATTGTTCCTTTCGAACTTTGTCCTTCATAAAGACGAATCGCAATTATCATTATGTAATGCTATTTCTACAACAAAATATACAAATTATATGAACACATATCAATATCAACACATTTATCATTTAAGAGCAAATAATGTATTATACAAATACTCCCACTAAATCATACACCTTCTAATGCTAATAAGCATAATATGCATTTAATGGGCTAAGATCCAACTTTAATTTAATCTCAAGTACGCTATGGCGCACCGCTCAAGATTAAACTAATTAGGTAGAAAACATTAATCATATCGTATATGACTCTTAGGGCTAAGATCCAACTTTAATTTAATCTCAAGTACGCTATGGCGCACCGCTCAAGATTAAACTAATTAGGTAGAAAACATCAATCATATCGTATATGACTCTTATGAGATTTATTTAAGACATCATATGTCTAAGCATATTTTAATCTCATCTTATGCCTTGGGTCCAAAACCATTTTGATAACCCAATTAACTTCATCCACTTTAAACGTATAGGAACCACCATTTCCTCATCTTGCTCGCAAACGGAATAGAATCAAAACACCTTGCTATGGCAAGCCCACCCAAAACTATCCGAGTGGTCTCAAGTGTTTAAATCATGGATTGGCATAAAGAACTTAAAAGTTAAATGAAGGTTCTTTAAGGTGAATTATAAGCATATCAGCAAAGATAGTCATAATCATGCACCAGGTAAGTTCCCAGGAAGATAGGTGAGCCACAAGGACTACTTAAGTACCAACTCTTCCTTAGACAGAACTCTCCTAGTCATGCATAATTAGGAATCAACTCTGATTTGGCAACATAATCACTACCTTTTATAAACAATTAGTTTCCTTTTAAAATTTCGCGTAATTATGACTTGTTTCCATAAACAATCATAAAATCCAAAATTTACAATGTCTAAATCTAAACATATTAGGAAACTATAATGCAATGTTTCAACTAAACATTTTAGGAAATCACAATTCAATGTTTCAACTAAACATCTAATAAAATTCTTAACATTTAAGAACAAATAATTCATGCATCGCAACAATTAATAAAAACACATTTAAATTAATTAAGCATGCATCATAAACAATGAATTAATCTAGCATAGCCCTATAAATTTTATTTCCAAAAATTTATAGCATCCAGATTAAGACATAAAATATCTCAGATTGTAAACACAATCACAGAATAGCAGAAAAATTAAACAAACTGATTCTGCCCAGTTTTGGCTTATTATGTCGCGTGACAACATCAGCCAGAGGCTTGATATGTCGCGCGACCTAACAGGCCAGATAACCAGAATTCCACATGGCTCAATATGTCGCGCGACTTAAGCAGCCAAGTAACAGGATTTCCAGATTCGAACCAATACAGATTACATGTAATTAAATCACGTAAAACATTCTTTTTACAGATTTAATTCAGCATATTTCGAAAACGATTTTCACATTGTTTCACATAAACAATTAAAATTCTATCGCATACAAAACTTGCAATAAGCATATAAACAATTTATATCTTAAATCTAGCATGTTAATTCAAACTTAATCATACGAACGGGGCTCTGATACCACTGTTGGGTTTTACGGGTCCATGCGCAGCGGAATTAAGCATTAAAACATAAAACCCAAGAAGCCCTAGGATCCGTTCTATACAATTAATTTAAATTCCTATGAGATAGAATTAAACCAACCTCGAACGCTTTCCGTTCTTGAGCTATCGAACGATTTGATTATGTGATATCGAATCGCAAACTTCGTTCTTCAACTTTGATTGAACTCTAGGCCTTGATCGATGAACGAGCGAAGACCCTCTTTCGGTATCCACACCTTTGAATGAATCCAAGAACAACTTCTTGATGATTGCTAGATCTAAACCTTGAAGAATATTGAGAGTATTTAATTATGAATTTTGCTTAAAAATTTCGGCTGACCTTTTAGGTCTGACAGAACCCTTGTATTTATACTACAATAGTAGGAATACCTCTCCTAATCGTATTAGGAGAGACAGGCTGTCAAACCGCGTACGGGCCTATTATGTCGCGCGGTATATTAAGCCATTGGCTTAATATGTCGCGTGACATATATAGCCGAATCGAAACTCTCAATCATTCTTCCTCCGGTTTAACCAATTCATTCTAGTTGTGTGTGACCCAATAGGATTACATTATGTTGGTAATGAGTTCGATCATATCGAACCTCATAAGACATAAGCGGACTCTAGCAAGCCATTATGTCTACCCAAATAATGTAACGTAAGAGTTCACGTTTCCAACGGTGTACTTCCATTTCTCCCTTTGTCTCACGATGTTATATTGAACACAAGTCATGGTCATTGTCAACTTGTCTATGTTCAATGCTTTCTCGATTCCTTGAGTATAATGATAATTCCAATCATATTGGGGTATGGCCATACACTTTCATCATTATCACTCATCGAGGGGCCCAAGCAAAACATCTCTCTTTTGAGGGACAAATTCCATCTTGACTTATCATCCTTCCCATCATGAATCCGATCATGCCAAAGATAGCCTTTATGGATATCGTGTTAAGATATCGTTTGACTAAAATCAAACATGATTTTTCATCATATGTAAGGTCATGATAATCTCAGGTCTAGGGACTAAATGAAGTAACCTTATGAGATTTACTTATGACACTTGACCATGTCATAAATCTCATGCGGGTCATGTCCAGTCACTTGTTCTCTAACAAGTACTCATAATTTCAATGTGCATCTCTATGCATATAATCATCACATGATTATCCATTGATAATTATACTAATTATTCTTTCAATAATTAGGGACGGAGATTATTACAATAAATATGCAAACTATATAATAATCAAATAATAAACATAAACGATAAAGATGATAAATAACGGTTTTCAGTTAAACATAACTAAAGCCTAGGGCATTACACCAACATTTAAAACATACCATAAGCCATGGATTACATTATACGAGATATCCAGCTGTATTGGAAGGATACAGTGATGCAAATTGGATATCAGACACAAAAGACTCAAAATCCACAAGTGGGTATGTATTTACCATTGGTGGTGGAGCCGTGTCTTGGAAATCCTCTAAACAAACGTGTATAGCTCGTTCCACAATGGAATCAGAGTTTATCGCCTTAGATAAGGCTGGAGAAGAAGCCGAATGGCTCAGAAATTTTCTAGAGGATATTCCATGCTGGAATAAGCCAGTGCCTCCTGTCATGGTACATTGTGACAGCATGTCAGCTATTGAAAGAGCTAAAAGCTGTATGTACAACGGAAAGTCGCGACACATACGGAGGAGGCATAATACAGTAAGACAATTGATCTCTAATGGAATAATTTCCATTGACTATGTAAAGTCAAAAGAAAATATAGCGGATCCGTTTACGAAAGGAATAAACAGAGATCAAATGTACAATGCAGTAAGGGGAATGGGGTTAAAACCCACACAATAAAAGAAGTCTATAGCGGTAACTCAACCATGATGAGTGGAGATCCCACAAACTTGGTTCAATGAGACTACTAAGTTATGGATATTCTAGTAGCACACTTGGAACTTCTTAAAACCCATTCTCAGAAGCTGCCAAAGTGCAAGAAACCCTGCTGACGTGTGGTGAGGGTAAGCTTTAAAGCTTTTAATGATTCCTATACCTTAACAAAGGTGGAGTATTGCAGGTTACTCCTTATAGGAGATCACCTATATAAATGAAAAAGTTTGGCCGCTTCTAATAGAAAACACTTATGAATTCAAGATATGGTCCAGGGCCGAATTGGACACAACGTGAGAACGAAAGATATCAGAATTGTTATCGTGTAAATGTTATTGTCTTGGTTTACACAAAACGCTGATCAGTTCAAGACATCGCGTTCACTGAGCAGCAAGTAAATCCGATAGCATCTTACTAGGGATGGTTCAAAGCCGAAAGCTACCTACCCCGATGCGGTAACAGTTCGTCGGGATTTTTCTTGAAAGTCTGCATTCATGCATTAATTTCATTCATGTGGAGGATTGTTAGAAATTGGTAGTTTTATTGGTGTTTGACCAATATTTGACCAAGTTTCTAGAAGTTTCTATTTTGTAAAAATAAAAATAAGTTGCAAATAATTAATCTACATTTAGTGTAGATTAAAATGGTATATTTATTTTCTCAAAACCAATTTCGGGTGAATGAGAAATTAATGGTTAAAGTGAGCAACTTAATGTTGTTATTTGAAGAGAAGTTGGAATGAAAGAACCATATCCCACATTGCTAGGAAAAGGGAAGTTACTTCACTTTATTAATGTGAGCATCCAAGAAAGGAGACATCAAGTTGTTCCTCCTTGGGCCAACCTAGTTGGGCCATTGGCACAACCATGCATCCAAGTGGGCTATTGAGCTAGTTTTGTTCTAGCTCAAAATAGACCCACAACCCGCGAAGGGCGGAATGGGCGATTTAGGGCGCACTTTGCACGTACGCATCGTCGCTAGGAGCTAAGGAGCCTTAAACTTTTGACGGAATTCGGCTCGGTACGGTTCAAATGGGTGTGGGCCAGCGGATGCTTGGCTAGCTTGGATTGGGCCGCCTGGGTCGAGTGGCGCTTGGACTGGGTTGGGCCGAATGGTAACTGATCCGGTTAGAGCATTGGGTTGTGATGGTTAGAGAAAAGGCATGGGGCGACCCATGTCTCTTGGAAGAGGCGGGTCAAGGCTGTTGGGCCGACCCAGCAGATCTCCTCCATCCATTTCGCTTAGATTCAACGGTCCAGATTTAACGGGTGCAATTTGTGTCTATTCCCAATAGACACCCCATCTCTTCAATAACTATAAATAGCCCCCTCCTCCTCATTTCATTCCCATCCAAAATCATTCAAGCATTATATTCTCTAAAGCATCCTAGCATTCATAAGTCTTGCTTTTCGAGTCCAAGAAAATCCCGAGTATTCGATAGTTCGCCCGATAGTTTCAAAGTTGTTGTCCGCAATCTGAAATTCCGAAAGTCGTTGTATCTTGGGGACAATTGCCGTAGACCGTGAGCACTCGTATACGGGGCAATATTGTCTTACGGAGAAAGAGTCAAACTCTTGCCTCGACTTATTTTTGAAATATAATTTTCCGTCCCGTTTTTTTTTCAAAGCTATTTTTTAAATACACCCAATTTTTCCAACAGGTAAAAGCCCCCTCTAATAATAATAATAATAATACAAGACGAATCCTAATAAAATAAATAACCTAAACCAAAGTAAAACTAAATGTGCACTTGAGACGTGAGGCAAAATATCATGTTCCTTCTGAGCCACGGTGATTCTTCTCTCTATGCGCGCGGCCGTACACCTGTTTTGATTTCTCTTACTGACCATCTCGTGTTACATCAGCCCAATAATTTGGAAGCCCAAAAGGCCCAAAGGTGGAATGTGGAGTTTTAAGTGGGCTGGCTACTTGGATGATGTACCATGAAAGAAATGCCTTTGGCACTTACTTCCTTCAATTCAAAATATACGTCGTTTGAGTTGGTCTTATAAAAAAATGCGTTTTTTTTTTGCACTTAGAAAAAACGTGTTTTGTGTTTTCTCGTTTGTGTCAGTGCCAGTTAAACAAAGTGCCAGTATGATAAAGTGCCAGTGCATGTGTAACAAAATGCCAGTGAAAAAAGTGTCAGTACCAATTTAACAAAGTGCCAGGTGTAAGCGCGACACTGTTAAGCGCGCGACACTTTTACACGAGCACTTTTATATACATGAACCGGCACTCTTCACACTCTGGCACTCTGTACACTAACACCGACACTTTGTTACACTAATATTTTTGGCTCGCTCTCAAAAACACAAAGACTCGCATTCAAAAAACATGGGACCTAAGATTCAAACTCACGTACACTGGCACTCAAATACACATACACTGGCACTCAAAAAACACAGGTAATCATTTTTGCTGGCATTCAAAAAAATATGAACTGGCATTCAAAAAAACATGGACTGGCATTCAAAATTACGTACACTGGCACTCAAAAATACATATACTGGCACTCAAAAACACTGATAATTATTTTTGCTGACTCTCAAAAACATATGGAATGGCATTTGAAAACACATACACTGGCATTTGAAAACTAATACACTAACACTCGAAACATTTTTCTCTAATTCTTGATACTGGAAGTGACCTCAATTGGATTAAATGTGTTCCCTGCCACGATTGTTTTGAACAAATCGGACCTCATTATGATCCTAAACAATCCACTTCGTTTAAGAACATTACCTGCCGTGATCCCCGGTGCCGTCTCGTCTCCTCACCGAACCCTCCGCAGCCGTGCAAATCCGATGCCCAAACATGCCCTTATTTTCATACTGCCTAGTTGACTGGAACAGCGATTCCACGGTGAGCAGCAAACTGATTTTCGAGGAAGATAAGAATTTAATGGCGCACCCATAGTTGAATTTCACAGCATTCGTGGGAGGAAATGATAATCCAGTCGACACATTCTACTACGTTCACATAAAGTCCATAGTTGTCGGAGGGGAGGCGTTGAAAATACCGGAGGAGACGTGGAATTTAACATCGGACGGCTCCGGTGGAGCCGGCAATGGTGGCAATGGTGAGGAACTCTGTTTGCGTTTAGAGAGAGAATAGAGAGAGAGTCTGAGCGTGACGGGTGAAAAACACGTTTTTTGTTAAGGTTAAAAAAAAAACGCGTTTTTTACAAGTTTTTAGCATGTCGTTTTCAAAAATAAATTTTAATTCAAAATATTTGTCTTTTTGGGTTTAAAACATTTAAATCTCAATTTTACTTCTATATTAAAACTTATTACATAACATTAATTGTATTTATTGAGTGAAGTAAAGCTTGATTAAAAAACAATTAATAAGGGTATTTTTGATAGCCAGATTATAAAATTAAAATTGAGATAATAATTGTGATTTTTAAACATGTGAAAATTTATAAAACAACATTTATTTTGAATAGAATGAAGTAATGATCAAGGATTAAGGAATGATGAATTGAAAGGTGATGTCTATTTGCATTTCGATGTGGATGATGAACATTTGGAGCCCATTGAGGCTGGAAAGTGGAAGACACACTAATTCTATCAATTTATACCTGAAATTACGAAAAAACGAATTGTCGTGATGGTATCCGGCTAATATTCTACGGCGTGATGATGAAATGTATAGTTATAGAGTTGTATATACTGTATGGAAATTATATAATCTCAAAATAACCAATATGACATTACCTTTTCACATATAATCTAGTCTGATATATATATATATATATATATATATATATATATATATATATATATATATATGGGATATGGGATGAACGGAATAATAAGTGATGGGCCGAGCCCAATATTGTACTACGAGCCAAGGGGCCCAACGGGCCCACCAAAGGACCAACTACGAAGAACCAGATCAAGATCGGGGTAAGGGCCCGTCTTACAACGGATGGCGGTCATCGCCACTGAGCGACCAAGCCCATCCAAGCGACGAGTCAATACTCCTTTGAGCAAAGGTTTGGACCTTAGCTCGTCGATACGCCAGGAAGAGGCCGTCGCCAATGAGCCACGGCCCACCTAACGACGAGACTTCCAGCCGCGCCAAACTTACCTCTTCATCAATGAGCGTCGTTGATTGGACGACCAATTCTCAAGTACCGTTCACTCGTCGAGTTCCCTCTCGAAGAGACGACCTAATTGGACATACAGCTCCAGGTCGTCCCTTCTATTAAACTTCTTCAGCAAGCTTGATTAATTAGCTAATTTGGGATAATGTCAGACCTTCCACAGTGCCTTGTTACACGTGCAATCATGCAACCAGTAATAACTCCAAAAGGCGTGCAGGTTGACTTTCCCTTATAAGGCAAGCTGCTTATCAGTGTCAGATGTTGCAGTGTCCTTACATAGACGGACCAGGCCCCAGCTTGACACGTGTACGCCTGGGAGATGGAGCTGATCCAACGGTTGGTAACCATCCAATCCAACGGCTCTGGTGAAAACCCTAATACCACTACTCCCACTATAAATAAGAGAATAACATCATGGACACAGGTAATGCTTTACTGCATATTTACGTACTCCTACACTCTCCATACCATTTTTTCCACCTTTCTCAGTCCATCATCTTACTCTCACGCCGGAGGGGCTTGCCGGAAGACCCCCGGCGCAGTTTCACTGTTATTTCTTGTGGTGTGCAGATCACAAAGCTAGCTCAATCATTCGCTGGACCCAAGAACTGAGCCCAACACGCTTTCCTGCGCGATCAGATTGGTTCCATTGCCGGGAAAGTTGTTAGTGATCTTCAGCAAAAGAAATACAGCCAGAGAAGCCCGGAAAAATGGTGTCAGATGGTCACACGGCCAGCAAGTCTACCGGAGATGAGGGCGTACCTCCTCCTCAACAAGAAAACCCTAGACCACCCTCTCCACCTAGGAACCCTAATCTAAGGGTTACCAGGTCACAAGGGGTGGTTGATGACACAGGCCTTCAAACAGCTAGAAGAAGGGAGAAGAGACAAGCTCCAGAGAGACAGCGACGACCTCCCCTGGAGAGGAGACCTGAGGTAGCTGCTGAACGTCGTGTGGGAGGCCCATCTAACCCACACCTTGACAGAGCCGCTTTCCTCGTCGAGAGATCAAATGCCCTTAAAGAATTCCTACAAATACAGGACGAGCTCATCCAAATGGCGGCGCCACAAGCCCCACAGGCGTCCCACCATACTGTCTCGTCTGGAAGAAGAAGGAACCGGAGGAGAGAGGGTCGTCGAGATGACGTCGTCACTGGAGAAGAACGAGTGGTACCCCAGATTGACCTCAGAGACCACATTAATCAACGCCGTAGCGAAGGAGCGCCCTCCCAACAACGAAGAGAGGGAGAGATAGACGCTCGTAGAATCATGGCAGTTGAAAATCCAGAAGCAAATCAGAACCAAGTGATTCAAGGTCGTCTACGGACACCCTCGTTGAGAAACGAACGGGCGCCGAGCTATAGGGAGAGAACACGAACTCCCCCCCGTCACGAACGAGAGGCATCCAGATCGTACAGACCATCTCCGTCAACGAGCTACGGAGGGGAGAGATCCATCTCACGACGACTCGCTCCCCCAGAGAGGCAACGATCCAATATCGTTGCCCGGGGGCCTCGTCAAGATAGGATCCCCCCAGCCGGCCCAGCAGGAGAGGTGGACATGAGAGAGTTCTTGAGGCTAAAGCGTCAGGTGGAGGAGTTGACGAACAAAAGAAATAAGATGGATAGCGACGACTCAGAAGATGATGGCGGCACTATGAATCCCTTGGCACCCTGGATGTTAGAAACGGGACCCCCAGAGCCAGGCTTTAAGCTTCCCGACCTGAAGCAATACGACGGCTCTACCAGCGCCATTGACCACATACAACACCTTGAGGCACAGATGTACGTAGTGGCAAGAGCTTCAGGCCACGACGACATCATGTGTAAGGCCCTTACGAGCACACTGATCGACGCTGCTCTAAGATGGTTCAGAAGCCTACCAAAGGGAAGTATTGAGTTGTGGAAACAAATGCGAAAAAAGTTTTTGGGAAGGTTTGCAACGGCGGGAGAACGTCGTAAAACAGTCAACGATCTCAGTAACATTTCACAAGGAGCTAGTGAAAGCTCTATGAGCTATTTCAAAAGATTTAAGAAATTGGTTGACCAAATCGATGAAGACCTGACTGACAGGAAGATTATAAATTGTTTCAGTCACGGTGTTGTTTCCTCTACTCTGGACTACGAGCTACAGTCCACCCAGCCAAGTCCCGAAAAGACCTTTATGCCAAAGCGTACGCTGTCGCCGAGGCTGAGGAAAGGAAGCTGCAACGAGAGGGAAAGGCTATCGACGAGGTGGAAACGGCAAAATCCAAAAAAGACAAGGCTGGAGACAAGGGTAAGAACAAACAAGTGAAGGCCGAAAAGGTCCCAGAGTCGTACACTCCACTGACCGTGTCTAGAGCAGAAATTTTGAGCAATGTGGACTTTGGCCCGGCGCCGAAGATGAACCCCAACGGGAAGGGGAAGAAAAACATGAACAAGTATTGTGAATACCACAGAGATAAGGGACATGACACTGAGGAATGTTTCAGTTTGAAGAAAATCATCCAGAGATGGATCGACAATGGTCGTCTCCAAGAGTACATAAGGAAGGATCGCCAAGCAGCCAACACTCGAGTTGCCAACGACGGCCCTCCGTAGAGCGACGAGGATGGTCTTGGTTATTTCTGAAGAGACGAGCAAGAATCAAATTAAAAGCGCCATCTACCATCTCAAGAAAGCCCCTCATGTCCCCCACAAGTCGGAGGTTCCAAACGACGTGATAAGCTTTTTTCCCTACGAGTTAGCATCTAACCCATTAGCTCGTCAACGTACGCCGGTCATTCCGGTTACTTTGACAACCGTGAATCAAGGAGAATTTTGATTGATCTTGGGGCGGCCAAGGACATTACATTTTACAACGTCTACCAAAGGATGGAGTCTACCCGACGGCGCCTAAGTCCCTACTTAGGTCGTGCGGAGGATTCACCAACCATAGGGTCGGCCTTGAGGGCCGAGATTGACCTTCCAGTTGACATCGGAGAACATCCTTTGAGAACCATCAAAACAGTGACTTTTATTGTGATTGACGTCGTCAGTGACTACCATGCAATTCTTGGCCAACCTGGTCAAGCCGCTTTGGGGATCGTCGCCTCAGTTCCCCACCAACGAGTCAAATTTCCTTCACATGCTGGAGTGGGATGTGTGTTGGGGACGGCCCCAGAATTCCTAGAGCACGTGCTGAAGGAAAAGCGGACCATTGAAATCGACGATCCAGATCACATTGTGAAGCTCTCCAAATCTGTCAAACAAACGACGACCTCGTACGCCAGCATCTCGACAATCAAGTGTATAGACGACCCCGAGGTCTTTGAGGAGGTATTCATGGACGACCAAGCTGCAGAGCCACAACTTTTGGTCACCCAAGAATCGGGGGCCGAGCTTGATAGATTGATTGACGACGAGGTACCAGATCTGACACCAGAAGCAAGAAGAAAAATTAAAGAGATCGTCATTTAATCCATGGACTTTAGGGACGACGCCCCTGAGATGAAACCAGCCGATGAGCTAGTTGAACTGGTCATTAACCCTGACTATCCAGAGCAGAAAATCAAACTGGGGTCTCAGTTATGCACTGAGGAGAGGGAAGAGATAATCTCCCTACTCAAACAGAACCTCGATGTTTTTGCCTGGAAAGTGGAAGATATGAAGGGAATTAGAGAGGACATGGCAGTTCATGGGCTTGGAGTGAACCCTACCATGAAGTTCAAAGAACAAAGGTGCCGAGTTTTTTCTACTGAAAAAGAGATTGCTATAAAACAAGAGATTGAGAAGTTGCTGAGGGCTGGAATTATTGTGAACGCTGGGTTCACGACTTGGTTGGCTAATGTGGTTCTAGTGAAAAAACCAAATGGGAAGTGGAGGCTATGTGTCGATTTTACCGATCTAAACCTGGCATGCCCCAAGGATAGTTACCCCTTGCCCAGAATCGACAAGCTCGTCGACTCTGTGGCCGGACATACGACTTTGAGCTTTCTCGACGCATACTCTGGCTATCACCAAATAAAGATGGGCGAAGAGGATATTAGAGACGGCCTTTCAGTGCTGCGGGGAACTTCTTGTTACAAAGATGCCCTTTGGGCTCAAAAACGCCGGGGCCACATACCAAAGGATGATCAACAAGGTGTTCAAAGATCAGATCGGCGACAACCTAGAGGCATACGTTGACGACATGGTTGTCAAGTCCAAGAAGAGAAAGCACGTCGACGACCTCCAGCAGACTTTCACCAATCTACGAGCTAATGACATGGTCCTCAACCCAGCTAAGTGCGTCTTGAGTTCTTTGCAGGAAAATTTCTGGGGTTTATGCTCTCACTACGGGGAATCGAAGCCAATCCCGAAAAAATCAAGGCTTTGATTGACATGGCAGAGCCTACGAGCATCAAGGAGGTTCAACGCCTGAATGGACGAGTAGCGGCCTTAGGTCGTTTCATTGCCAAGTCTGCCGAAAGGTCGCTTCCCTTTTTCAAGGCTCTCCGAGGTGCTAAGGATTTCAAATGGACGGAAGATTGTTCCCAGTCATTTAAACAGCTAAAAGAGTATCTTGGCTCCCCACCCCTCCTCCAAAGCCCCGTCGCAGGAGAAGATCTCTACGTTTATCTCTCAGCAAGTGACAAGGCCGTCGCCGCGGTGTTGGTTAGGGAGGAGGATGGAACACAGAGGCCAGTTTACTATGTTAGTAAAGCTTTGACGGATGTGGAAACCCGCTATTTCAACGCGGAGAAGATCGCTTATGCTCTCGTCATCACAGCACGAAAGCTACGAGCTTACTTCTCCGCTCATCCCATCGTTGTTTACACTGACGCCCCACTGCGAAAGATACTGCACCGCCCTGAAAGCTCCGGTCGTCTACTCAATTGGAGCATTGAGCTGACGGAATTTGATATTCGTTATGTGGCAAGAAAGGCTCTGCAAGCACAGGCCCTGGCAGACTTCCTAGTTGAAACGTCGTTCACCACTGACGACGATCAAAGGCCGCAGAAGAAAGTGAGCAAGGGAAAGGAAGTCAGCGACCAACCAGCGGAGTTAGTTTTGCCCATGGGATGTTGGAAAATCTATTCAGACGGGTCGGCAACTAGAAATCTGAGTGGGGCAGGGATCGTTCTTGTCGAACCAGAAAGCGGAACAGTCTTTGAGGAAGTGTTGAGATTCAAGTTCCAAGCATCAAACAATCAAGCGGAGTACGAAGCACTTATAGCAGCTATTGAATATGCCAAGTGCTTCGGAGCCAACAATATTGCAGCTTTTTGTGACTCTCAATTGATCGTGAATCAGGTCCGCGGCGACTACCAGGTCGTTGACTCCACCCTTCAGAAGTACCGTTCTTTGGTCGGCGAATTGGTTCAAGGATTGGAATTTTGGGCCATCCAGAGAATTGCTCGCGAAAACAATGAACACGCCGACCTACTCTCCAAACTGGCAACAGAACAACTTCCTGAAGACGAGCATGGTCACCACTTGGCCTACCTCGACCAACCCGCTTATGAACGAGTGAAGATCACGTGCGTTGGAGACGGCCCGAAGTGTTGGATCGACGAGCTTAAGGCGTTTATTGAAAAAGATGAATTGCCATTTGATGAGGTTTTAGCACGGCAAGTTAAAAGAAAGGCAGCCAGGTTCACGGTCGTAGAAGGAGAGCTATACAGACGATCCATCACCAGACCATTGCTAAAATGCGTCCACCCCGACAAGGTCGTACAATTACTTTTCGAGGTACATCAAGGAGAGTCCGGGGGCCACCCTGGGGCTCGCACTTTGGCTGATAAGTTAATTACCATGGGGTACTACTGGCCCCACCTCCATGAAGATGCAAAACAGTTTGTGAGAAAGTGTGATACCTGCCAGCGTTTCGCTGACCTTCCCAAACTCCCGACGGATCGAGAAACCCCTCGCCATGGCTGCTTGGCCGTTTGACATGTGGGGTGTTGACCTAATTGGGCCTTTTCCACAGGCCAAGGGAGGAGTCAAATATATGATTGTGGCGGTTGACTACTTTTCAAAATGGGTGGAAGCCAAGGCCTTAAATAAGATTACTGAAAACAATGCCCTAAGCTTCATCCATGATTCAATATGGTGTCGCTTCGGAATCCCAAGGGTAATTGTTTCGGACAACGGCCTACAGTTTTCGAGGAAATTTGAGCAAGAATTGAACAGAATGGGCGTCAAACACTCTAAGTCGTCTGTTGCCTATCCCCAAGGCAACGGGCAAGCTGAAGCGGCAAACAAGCTCGTCTTGTCTGCCTTGTGTAAAAATCTTGAGGGACGCAGCACAAGATGGTTGGACGAACTACCTTCGGCTCTCTGGGCAGTCCGCACAACCACCCGGGGGCCTACGGGGGAAACCCCATTTGCTTTGGCTTATGGCTCTGAGGCCATGGCTCCCGCCGAGCTTCAGCTTCCAACAGACCGAGTTGCTCTCTACGATGTAGAAAAGAATATCCATAACCGACAGGTCGATCTGGACCTTGTGGACGAGCGAAGATTGGACGCCCAGCTAAGGATGGAAAATTACAAAAAGAAAACCAAGGCTTACCACGACAAGAAGGTGAAGAAAAGGTTCTTTAAAGTCGGCGATCATGTTCTTAGAAAGATTGAAGCGATGGGACTCAAAGCCCGTCAAAACAAACTGTCTCCCAACTGGGAAGGACCATACATCGTCACCAGTGTGGTCAGAGAAGGAACCTACCGCCTAGCTAAGCCAAACGGTGAACATCTTAAGCATCCATGGCATGCCAACCACCTTATGAAGTACTACTTTTGAGACCGTCGTCATCAACAACATCCAGCGCCCTCAGGGCACCCTATCTGTGGTTCTTAATTAAAACTTTTATTGTCATTTTGTGAAAATTCTGGAAGTCTGTATTTTTGAAAGTTGTAAGGGATAATCTATAAATCCCAGAAGTCTTACAAAGTGAGAGTTGTCAATGTACGATCGTTAAACAGAAACTATCAATGGAAACTCATCACTTCACCGAACCTCGTCCATTACAAACTCAAGCTTAGAACGGTTGAGGCCTGACTTCGACCCTCTCAACTACTTTGATCAAGTATAAAGATCAGTCAAAGCAAAGACTTTGACACTTACACTCACTTTAGCCAAGTATAAAGGTTAGACGGAGCCAGACTTCGTCGAACGCTATAACGGAATAAGACGACTCGTCCATGGAGTCTTGCCTACGAGCAAAAACCTACGGACCTTCGTACTATTCCTATGAGCCATTGAGAAGTTGAGAAAATACAAGGATTGAACAAAGGTCGACCACATAAGGACGACCTAAGTTCTGGTCGTCACTCACGATGACCATTCGCACTTGTCCTCAAACTTACTCGCCAAAATAGAGTTATCACATGCCATCTACGTTAACAACGGATTAGCAAACAGAAAGCAAAGGCACTGGATAAACTTACATAAAAACAAGTAAACATTGTAAGTACGACCCCCTCTAAACGACGAGGAAACAGGTCGATTGCATTACAAAAATTAAAATTGTTTTAGGACAATGTTTGGAACCACCACCAAAAAATTAAACATTGTTTAAGACTACCAAATCAAGTTGGAGCATTGTTTTGGACATTACAAAACATTTCAAAAAAAATCAATCACTGGGGATCAACACCGGCATTGAACGGGACTTCATCAGGATTGGGGCCATCCTCGACAAAGTAAGCATAGTAGGCGTCGAAGTTCCTTGGGACGATGGCGGGAATAGGCCACTCTTCCTTCCCGACCTTTGCGTCATCTTCCCTTATGATAAGGAGGTCGTTATCAGTATAAGGGACGAGGGGATGAATCGTACGGGCGTCGTCGTCGTGTGCTCCCTCAGTGCATAGGTCGGCCAACTGTCGAATAGAGAACAGATCTTTCGTCGTCGGGTCCAACAAGAGCCACCTAGCCATGTGTTTAGCCCCATCCTTAAAGAATCCACTAGCATGCTTGGTAATCAGCTGGAGGCATTCAACACTCTTCTTGAATTCGTCGACAGCATCAAGTCTAGCTTTAGCCAAGGCAGCTTCATGGGTCGTCTTCATTTCTTCAATCTGGGCACGAGCGTTATCAAAGCTAGCCGTCACCTTCTTGAACTTATTTTCACAAACGCGGAGGCCGTCCTCAAACACCTTCGAGTCGGCTTCAGCTTTGGATTTTCCTTCCTTCAAGGCTTCGACTTCCTTCAAAATATCATTCTTCTGACCCATCAAGAGCTCATAGGCAGTGGTAAGCTCACCCACGTTGGTCTCCGCCTCCTTCAATTTCTGCTCCGCCGTCCCTTTGTCGCCGACAGCCTTAATAAGTTGCTCGTTGCCCCGTAGCTCGGCGTCAAGGCAATCTCTGTAATCCGCCGTCATCGCGTCCATCATCGACGACAGCTGCCACAACAAAATTATTAACCTAAGTGTGAAAAGACGGGAAGAAACACAAATTTAAATTTGAAATACCTCAGTCTGAATCAGCCCAAGACGGGCATGGAAAGTCTCAGGAGAAAGTTTTGCTTCCCTCATCCGACGGGTCAAATCGATGTCCCGGCCGCGCCTAGTCAGGGCCGTCCCCAACAACAGTGGATTGCCATTCCTCAACAGATAGGGGATCCCAGCTATTGGGGAGGCTTTGGCAATCAAGGTCGCCATCTCTTTGGCCTTCGCCTTAGACAAGGCCGCTGAAGACGAGCCTGGAGCATCGGCTCTTGGGGTAGAGGGATCTGACGAGCTAGGAGGATCGTCATTGTTTTTCTTATTCTTGCTCCTTCTCCCCTCCGAGCCTGCGGGATGATCTTTTCTCTTCCTGGAGACCTGGACGGCCGCCTCACTCATTTCAGGGTTTGAGTCTGTGCTCCCCACCGTCTCCACAGTAATGCGCTCGGCCTCGTCGGCAGTGACCATTTGAGCTCCAGAAGCTTCCACACTTGCATCGGGCCTCAATCCCAACAGCTCTCTCAAGCGCGTCAACAATGGCTTGACGACCTCTAGTGTTGAGCCCCCCAGCGACGGGCTCTCTCTCAATCATGGGAATGGCTCCCTCAGGGCCTTTGGGAAGTTCATCATTCCTCGTCCCCATCTTCTCCTGACGATCAACTATGGCGTGGGTGACGGCCCTGTCTTTCTTCTTGGTCCCCCTGTCGCTAGCTCGGATGGCTCCGTCCATTATCCTTGCTTCAATTCTGTCTACGTCGGATTGAGTAAGAACTGCAAAAAGACAATAAAAAAGGGTTAGTTTTTATTCACGACGAGACAAGAGGCAAGTATAAAAATTGAGAAAAGGTGTCAGGAGCCCAACCCCCATTCATCTCTAAGTTTTCACAACACTCTTCAGGACGGCTAACACGTGACGCCGCGCAAGTCACACAATTATCTTTAAAAGCAAACTCATTGTGGACGACCCAGACGGGGTAGCGGGCATCCAAACCTATCTTCACCAAGGGTTCAGGCCCCATTGCCGGCTTAGACATCATGCCGGTTCTGATATATCTCCATTGGGAGGCCTCTATGTCCTTGTACGAGACCCATCCAAGATCCAGCAAATCATCTATCTTTTTCTTTAGCTCCTCGGCCCACGGAGCTTGGAAGATGTACTTATCAGCAACCACCTTGTTACCCGCTGGAAAAGGAAACTGCCATCCCACTCGGCTTTCCACCAAAATCAGATGGTTCTCCCAACCGTACACCTTGTTTGGGATATCCAAGAAAAAGTTCCTTGTGTTCTTGATCGAAGATACACTCACTATAGACTTCCCTTTGTCTTTGGAGGTACTCCTGGCCACCCGGTAGTATTGACGGAACACTTTGTTGCATGGCTCGTAGCCAAGAAATCTACAGACGACGGCAAAGCTGGATAAGATTCTGATGGTGTTGGCACTAACCTCCATGGGCACACAGGCTGAGTCCTCCAAGAATTCATTGATGAAGGGGTCTAGAGGCAACCTCAAGCCAAATTCAAATTGTTTGTAGAAAAATGCCACCTTCTCCTTGCTGGCCAGAAGGGACTGACGACGGGGCTCATACTCCGCCAGGCTGAGGTGCTCCAGCTTATAGGTCGAAGCTTGAACTCTGAATGACCCTCGTAGAGCGTCAATCATTTGTTTCCCAACATCCGGCTTCCTGAGCTCGATTTTGGGTATAGCCCAGCCCCTCCCCGCCCCACCTCCAAAGTCACCGTCAATCGATCCAACTCGTACAAATGTATGATAGGCCTTAGCCGCCTGACGCCCAAAGACTTGTGCTTGGCTCGTTTGCTTCTGGGGCCGGTTGGCTAGGACGCCCGTCGTGATCCATGTCTACAAAACAAGGAGAAAGAAAGGGGGAATCAGTCCTAACTTCCACAGGCGACGACCTACCTAGGGACGACCTAGATTCCCCTAAAATCAAATCCCTAAGTGAATCACGACGGGACAAAGAGTAGTGGGTCTTGATGTGGTTGGGCAGATCGTTCATCGACCTAAAAGGGGTTATCATTGGATCTCCGTCCTCAAAATCCCCTAGAACCTCACCTTCTGGGAATCCCAAAGGCTCGTCTTCAAAGTTGAACTTAATCAAGATCGAGGAACATTCAGACAACGGAATCTCTCTCCAAACCCCCTTGGCACATTTTTGATTTAGCCCAAAACCAAATTTAACACCTCTCTCAAAACTGATGGTTCTGGGCCCCATTCCACTAATTTCTAAAACCCAATAAAAAACCCAGAAAGCGAAGAACAAATGAAGAAATTACCTGGTACAGGGGTGGGAGATATGCTTTCCGATGAATTTTTCGGTGGGAGATCAAAGAAATCTCTTATCCAAGCTCCCAGGTGCCTTACAAACGGAGTTGCCAGAGCAGTTACGGTCGCCGGAGACGGTGGTTCTTTCTCGCCGGAGTTCTTTCTGTTGGTTGCCGGAAATCGCCTCTGCTGCTTTGCTCTCACTAATCAAATGTGTGGAAAGTTCGAAATGTAGGAGGGAGGAGGTTTTTATATGTGAAGAAGATGGAGGGTCTGTGTTTGGGAACCCAAACGGCGGAATGATGAGGGGCATTAAATACCCTCTGCAACTTCCGAGGAGAATGTCCCCTCAAAGGACACGTGTCAACTATTGGATAAATCCCAACCATCCACGTCATCAATACTGACGTCACCATAATTCAAAATTCAAACTGACGGTTGTACAGCCAGTCTTGGAGGGAAAACGACAACTCCCGGCCCGTCAAGACGACCATGAGTTGGGGGCCACTGAATGGAATAATAAGTGATGGGCCGAGCCCAATATTGTACTACGAGCCAAGGGGCCCAACGGGCCCACCAAAGGACCAACTACGAAGAACCAGATCAAGATCGGGGTAAGGGCCCGTCTTACAACGGATGGCGGTCATCGCCACTGAGCGACCAAGCCCATCCAAACGACGAGTCAATACTCCTTTGAGCAAAGGTTTGGACCTTAGCTCGTCGATACGCCAGGAAGAGGCCGTCGCCAATGAGCCACGGCCCACCTAACGACGAGACTTCCAGCCGCGCCAAACTTACCTCTTCATCAATGAGCGTCGTTGATTGGACGACCAATTCTCAAGTACCGTTCACTCGTCGAGTCCCCTCTCGAAGAGACGACCTAATTGGACATACAGCTCCAGGTCGTCCCTTCTATTAAGCTTCTTCAGCAAGCTTGATTAATTAGCTAATTTGGGATAATGTCAGACCTTCCACAGTGCCTTGTTACACGTGCAATCATGCAACCAGTAATAACTCCAAAAGGCGTGCAGGTTGACTTTCCCTTATAAGGCAAGCTGCTTATCAGTGTCAGATGTTGCAGTGTCCTTACATAGACGGACCAGTCCCAGCTTGACACGTGTACGCCTGGGAGATGGAGCTGATCCAACGGTTGGTAACCATCCAATCCAACGGCTCTGGTGAAAACCCTAATACCACTACTCCCACTATAAATAAGAGAATAACATCATGGACATAGGTAATGCTTTACTGCATATTTACGTACTCCTACACTCTCCATACCATTTTTTCCACCTTTCTCAGTCCATCATCTTACTCTCACGCCGGAGGGGCTTGCCGGAAGACCCCCGGCGCAGTTTCACTGTTATTTCTTGTTGTGTGCAGATCACAAAGATAGCTCAATCATTCGCTGGACCCAAGAACTGAGCCCAACACGCTTTCCTGCGCGATCATGGGATATTTATAAATCCCTTAAATCATGAAGATAATGAGGGCGTAACGACATCCGAGATTGTAGCAGACAGTTACAATTGACGATGTGGGTAGACGAACATGTTGTTTGGTTAAGGTCGCCTAAACGATCGAGGCCGACCTGACTTCGTACTTTAACTGAGCATAAAAAGTATAAAGAGTGGATCGTATGACGGATTAAGTTAGGTCGAGATCAAAGAATGTTGGACAATAAACTTGGTCGACTGATTTTAAATTGATGAGAAGGTGAAATTGGGACAACTTTATAGGCCCTCTTTGTTTGATAGAACTTTGGAATGACTTGGATATGGGGCCAACATTATCTGTTTGATGGACCTTTGAGATAACTTGGACATGGGGCCAACTCTATGGGATTAACCCATCGCTTTTATTACGTTCACTCTCAATAACAAATTTTTGATTTTTTTATAACAATTTAAAATTATTACTTAAATTAATTTGTAATAAAAAAAAAGTGGGATAGAGCGACGAGCAAATTACAAGATATAATCACATTTTTTATATAAAATTTGTGCAGATTAAATTTTATGACAATGCCCAAAAAAACAATGGCACTTATTTTCAGACAAATCTACAACTCTTTTAAGTGAGACATGTCAAAATTCCTTAATTAACACTCTAGTAAGTAGTAACATACACGGTTGAATTCAATCAAAATAACAATTGAGAAAATGGTAAAGGCAGATTGCGGAACCCCACTGCACTATTTTTAACCCTCAGAATAACAACTGAGAAATGGTATAGACAAACTGAGAAATGGTATAGCCAGATTGCCACGTAGTCCAACTACAATTTAACCAATCCAACATTCGTGAGGGAGATAAATGAAATCCTATGAATAGCATTTAAACACCGGAAAATAGTTGTACCATTCAATTACCAAAAATAAAATAAAAATAAAAATCATAAATAACATGAATGCATTAAGTAGGATATGGGCAATGCACATGAGCATTGCATTGCATTGCATTGCATAGCAGTAAGACGAGTATTCTATCATGCTTGACGAGGAGACAGAATCACGCATTCCGGCATATTCACATGTCGACTAATCATCAAATGACGAGGAAGCAGAATCACTCATCTCGGCTTACTTGCCATTGCCGAGATAAGGAATTCGTGCTCCTCGGCGTTCCGGCTAGCAGATCGTACAATCCTATTCAAACAAGGATTCAACAGTTATGATTCAATCAGGATTGTAACCACCTACACCGATTCAAGTCAAACAATGACTCCTTAACAAATAAAATCCTCCTAGAATTATATCTTATCTCTTTACAGTCAAAGTTCAACATGGATTCCATATATCCATCCCTATAAATACAAGCCATAATCTTAATATTTGGGTACGTTACTTTTTACACTACAGAAACTCTGTCAATTTAGTTTCTTATATACAAATCGTGAACTTACTCTCACGCCGGAGGGCCTTTAGCCGGAGACGCCCCAGCTTAGTTTACGTGTTTTCTCTTATTTTCAGGCCTTGCAATCTCCGGAGCATCCGAACGCTTGGATTTGGGCTGATTTGACGATTTTAGCATCATCAGTTATCTTCCCAGAAATTAACATGCTCTAATACCAATTGACGCAACGAAAAACAACAATAATAGCAATAATTTACCGAAAAGATTATTGAGATAACCTAATTCAAGAATTAGAGTTTGAATAACCCTAAGGATTGAGGGATTAAACCCAAAATTGCAAGAGTGCAATCTCAAATAAAATTAATAATATCAAAATTGTGTATTCCAAAATTATACAAGAATATTTATACTCACAAATTCAAATATATAAAGGAAAAGAAATAATGATAATAAAAAATAAGGAAAATAATAATAATGTGAGACGTAATAAAATAAATAACCTAAACCAAAGAAAAACTAAATGTGAGCACGTGAGACGTCAGCAAAAAATCATGTTCCTTCTGAGGCACGGTGATGCTTCTCTCTATGCGCGCGGCCCTATTCCTGTTTTGATTTCTCTTTATCTGACCATCTCATGTTACATCAGCCCAATAATTTGGAAGCCCAAAAGGCCCAAATGTGGCATGTGGAGTTTTAAGTGGGCTGGCTAGGTGATTGATGTACCATGCAAGAAATGTATTTTGTACTCCCCTTCCCCTTGGATTGAAAATAGATGTCGTTTTCAAAAATAAATTCTAATACTAATACTTATCGTTTTGGGCTTAAAGCCTTTAAATCTCAATTTTACTTTTATGTTAAAACTTATTACATAACATTAATTGTATTTTTTGAGTGAAGTAATGCATGATAGAGAAATCATTAATAATTAATAAGGATATTTTTGATAGCCAGATTATAAAATTGGGATAGTAATTACGATTTTTAAACATGTGAAAACTTATAAAACGACATTTATTTTAAATTAAAGAAAGTAATGATCAAGGATTAAGGAATAATGAATTGAAAGGTGATGTCTATTTGCATTTCGATGTGGATGATGAAAATTTGGAGCCCATTGATGCTGGAAAGTGGAAGACACACTAATTCGTCGTTAGGTCTATCTGGAAGTGGAACCGCTGCTCCCAAGATTTTGTTGCAACACTATTTACTCTCCTCTGTTATAATTTGATGTTATTATGAATGAACTTTGCACAATAATTTTAGTTTGATTTTATTACACAAATGCAGATTAAAAACTTGTTATTGATACCATCAACAATACTATCTGATATGCAGAAATCGATTCTTATCAGCTTTAATTTAGCAATAGATTGATATCCAGCAACTAATGCCTGAAAACATGAACAAACGACTTTTTAGAATGGTATTCGGCTAATATCCTTCTACGTGATAATAAGATTTAGAATTATAGAGTTGTATATATTGTATGGAAATTACGCAATCTCAAAATAGCCAAAATGACATTACCTTTTCACGTATTATGTTGTCTGATATATTTATAGTGACGATATATGATGTTTAAAAATCCCTTAGATCACGAAGATAATGGGGACGTAACGGCCTCCGAGATTGTAAGAGACAGTTACAATTGATGGTGGGTATACGCACGTGTTGTTTGGTCGAGTTCGACTAAATGATCGAGGTCGACCTGACTTCGTACTTTAACTGAGCAGAGAAAGTATAAGTAGTGGATTGTATAACGGACGAAGCTAGGTCGAAATCACGAAACGTCGAAAAATGAACTTGATCGACTGATCTATATATTGATGGATAGGTGTAATTGAGACAAATTGATAGGCCATCTCTGTTTTATGGACCTTTGGGCTGAATTGAACATTAGGCCAACTCTATGTGATTGGCCCATCGCTTTTATTACGTTAAATATCAATAACAAAATTTTGAATTTTATTAGAATAATCTAAAATTATTACTAAAAATTCCTTCGTAATAATAATAATAAAAGAAAAGTGGGATAGAGCGACGAGTAAATTACAAGATATAATCACATTTTTTATATAAAATTTGTGCAGTTTAAATTTTATGACAATGCCCAAAAAAACAATGGCACTTATTTTCGGACAAATCTACAGCTTAGGGGTGTTTACGGTCCGGGTTGGTCCGATTTTTGGCAAAATTTTAGAAAATCAGGACCGGACCAAATACTTCGGTTCTGTAAAAATTTAGGACCAGGACCAGACCATTACATTATAGGACCGGTCCCATCGATCCGGTTCCAATGGTCCGGTTTCGATCCGGTTCCATCGATTCTACAAATTACAATATAATATAATTTTTTACAATAACAAAATCTACAAGCAAGCATATTTAAAAACCAAATAGTCGAACAAAATCAACAATTAGAGTAAATATGAATTTTTTTGGACATTTTGGGACGGAGAGAGTATTACTTTTCTTTTACTAAATGAACAAAATGAATAAAGATAAATACAACTCGAAAGGAGGGGAGTTGTGGCGATTATGAACAGAGGAAAAGAGAGCTATGAACCATTTAATCATTATAATCACACTATAATAACTAATCACACTATAATAACTCAAGGATCTAGGAACATAAGGTGTTTTGGTATACATGCTTGTGCAACATCAGGTGTTTTGGTTTTGGTTTTGCTGGAGAGACGGGTGGATAGTTAGTGGGTAATGGGTAATGTGTATTGCCGTATTGGGGTAAATGTCTATAAAAGGTAAAAAAGTTTATATATATATATATATATATATATATATATATATAATATATTCTCGGTCCGGTTCGGTCCGATCCAGGATCGCGTATATTTTTTTCAAAACCAGGACCGGACCAAATAATCGGTTCCATAAAAATTTGGAACTAGGACGGAACCAATACTATTTTTTCGATCCGATTTTTACTGGTCCAGTCCGGTTCTACTGGTCCGATCCGATTCCTCGAATTTTTTGTACAGCCCTACTACAACTCTTTTAAGTGAGACATTTCAAAATTCCTTAATTAACATTCTAGTAAGTAGTAACATACACGGTTGAATTCAATCAAAATAACAATTGAGAAAATGGTAAAGGCAGATTGCGGAACCCCACTGCACTATTTTTAACCCTCAGAATAACAACTGAGAAAATGGTATAGACAAACTGAGAAACGGTATAGCCAGATTGCCACGTAGTCCAACTACAATTTAACCAATCCAACATGCGTGAGGGAGATAAATGAAATCCTATGAATAGCATTTAAACACCGGAAAATAGTTGTACCTTTCAATTACTAAAAATAAAAAAAAATAAAAATCATAAATAACATGAATGCATTAAGTAGGATATGGGCAATGCACATGAGCATTGCATTGCATTGCATTGCATAGCAGTACGACGAGGTATGTGAAGTTAGTGATATTAACCAACGTTTTAAAAATCGCTGTGGACAGTTAGCGAAGCCGGTTCAGCCGCGCACTGGGCTTGAGATTAATCGGGATTAGTCGAAACCTAGGCGGGACTTAAAACTAGGCGTGGGAGAGGGGCCTAGTGCCTAGGCGGGACCTAAGCGCTCTTAGACGGGGTCTTTTAGAACACTGATATTAACTACTCCCTCCGTCACTAAATAAATATCAATTTTTTTTAAAAAAATTAGCATTCATTCAGAGAGTACTAATTTAATAAAAGAAAATTGTCTTGTGTTTTTTTTTTTAGATTAAGGTCCGAGACACAAGAAAACTTGGACCAATTTGATAGAGATGATTGGGCCTACCATTAATATTATGGGTAAGAATTTGTGACTCAAAAAATCACTAAATTTTTTAGGCCCTAAGCAGCAGTTTTTTTTTCAACTGTCGGGTCGACTCTGGTATCAACATTCTGAACCATCATACTTTTCTTAACATATGCCGTTAATCATAATTTATGTAATTTTTAGCAGTTTTAATAATTGTACAATAGATACGTATTCATTAAATTCAGAAAGTTGAAAATATGATAGTTAAATGTGATATCCCCCATCCCACATCGAAAATATGTGAGAATTTAGTGCGCTATATAGAAGGCTCATGCACTACCACTAAGCATCAATCATCTATTGGACTTTTGGAGGCCTGTGATGGGCTGTGATTGACCCAAATGAGAAGGTGTTTAATAGGTAAGTGTGTGGTGCCTGCATAGCGGGTAGGATTTCGGACTCGAGTCGCTACCTTAAAATTACTAAAATTATGCATTAAATATCCCTACATTTGAGGATAGTGAATTTGCAGCTAAAGTAAAATATCTAAAATTGCTAAAAAAATATACTCCATCCGTCCCAATAAATAAGTGCTTCACCCTTATGGGTGGGCATGCAAATTATGGAAATGAGAAGAAAAAAAATGTTAAATAGGAGAGAGAATTAGTGGAGGGAATAGTAAATTATAATGGTGTTGTGAGTATTAAAATAATGTAGGAGAGAGAATGAGTGGAGGAAATAGTAAAGATTCTTTACCAAAAAAAGGAAAGGTAAAACTTCTAACGAAATGTCCTTTTGGATAATTAGTGAAGCTTTTATTGAGACGGAGGGAGTATACAAATATTAATATCGAAGCTTGAATAAAATACAATTATCCAGAAATGCCATGAAATGTTGATGTACCCAATAAAATCCCATTAAATTTCATTATAAGTAGACCCCTCCCTCCCATGCTCCTTCGTTGAGCCCCCCAAATACGCATCCTCCATTTATGCCCCCTCCACTCACACACACACTTCTCCCTCCATAGCTCAAATCTTGACGAAATATTTTGAAGCTCAAGATTAATCTTGAGCTTCAAATTGACAAAACAAGTCCCCCATTTTCCCAATGCCTGAACCTCATCACTTCAGTGACTATGGCTTCGACCCCCAAACCGATTATTTTCAGGTATTCATCTCAAATCAAACCACCATTTTCGCAGCATTTTCTTTCAGTTTCACTCACGCATTTTTGAATTCAAATTTTCCAGGTACTAGAAGAAGCTCGGAAGCACAGGCGAGAAACGACGACGTCGAGATCCAATGACGCCCTACATTTCAAGCTACAAAAACCCATCTTAAAAGACGATTCGAAGAAGATCAAGAAGAACCGGAAACAACGGTGGTGGAAGAACGCTTTACTCTTCTTCAAATGGATACGGTCGTCTCCGGTGGATCACCACCATGACGCCCGCGGCAATCGGGATTACACTTGCACCACCAATTGCCGGGCTCACCAAGTCCGGGCACTTTCCGGACCGGTTTATATAACAGAGAGCAGAAGTGGGTCATCCACGCCTTACCGGACTACTAGCCGGCCGTCGTCTGGGCCACTTGCCGGGACTCTCACTCCCACTAGGAAAGAGGAGTTGGAGATTCCGTACTTTAGCCTCAGGGATCTTAATATGGATCAACCTCACAGGATCTCAGCCTCATCTCCTGCTCCAATTTACTTGGTCACTTAACATAATGACCACTTGCCTTTTTTTTTTCATTTTAAGCTTTTATTAAGATATGTATGGGTGGGAACATCTTATCATATGTAAAACAATTCAGAATATGTAACACAATTCAGAATGTTTATTTTTTTTCTTCATTTAGATATGAATGTCTTTTATTTTTCATTTAATTTTCAGATATAAAATTATCACTTATTTGCCTCTTAATTAAATTTTTTCATATATATTTATTCCATAAACTCGTAATTTCAAAAATATCCAACTCAAACATTAAATCAACAACCATTCATCTCATTTCTATACTCCATTAAATGTCGTAATCCTAATTTCAGATGAATATTCAAACAGTTTGAGTAATTCAAAAATCAGTGTTTAGACGCTACCTCTTATCAGTCAGTCAAATTCAGATGTAAAATCAAATTTCAGCACTTAACACTTAAAAAAATCAAATGCCACCTTAATTAATCGAGTTTTAGAAATGTTTAATGTACGAAATGGATATTAGTAATTTGGTCCTTTTTTCCTGAGGATGGTTTAATTAGGTAATTATTCATTTTGGGTAAAGTTTTTCTTTAAAAATAATTAAAAAAAAAAACTATTTTAGGGTTTTGTGTGCAAAGGCATAGGGGTCCAAATTTTGGGGGTGTTTGTATTGCAAACTTCAATGTTTCATTTTTGATTAATAAAAGTCTACATTTACCAAAAGTTGGCAGATATGAAATTTAAACGAAATCGTTAGAAAGTGTCGTTAAACCACACCCTATTTTCTAAGAATAGGTAACTTTATACCCTTATTTGCTATTAGTTGAAAACTTTAAACCCTAAATTTCCCTTACTAAATGGCAATTTCTAACGATTCTGTTAAAAACACCTAACTGTCAATTTTTGGTAAATTTGGATTCTTATTCGTCAAAAATGAAATATCGGATTTTGCAGTGCAAATGATCTCTCATACTTTGTTCCCTTATTTGTAATTTATCCCTCTTTTATGAGATTGATAGTAAAAATTAAAAAAGTGTTTATGAACTTTACAAATGCTAAATTAATTTTAATTGCATACAATATTTCTTGATATCTCGACAATATTATTAATGGAGCATCATCAAAAAGCTTAGATGCAACAATTATTTGTAGTTTATTGCTTTAAGTTATGTTATCATAATAAGATTTTATAAGAGTGATTAAATAAAAATTTGTAAAAGTTAATCTCTTTCTATTTTGGGATCAACTCCTTATACGATGAATATCCATTTTGTTGGATAAATGGCTTAAACCACTATGAGTCGTCGCGGATCCAAAAATTGTAATAGATTAAGAACAATTTGCATAGGCATGCGGCTTAAAGAACACGATCGTGACTAAGTATTTTGCAAAGACAGATGCTTGGATATGCTTTGCACGACCGTGCTGGTCATAATGCACGGCCATGCAACGATATTTCGATTTTAGGCGAGGCCGGTTTCTGATTAGGATTTACTACAACCCTATGGATTAGGGCTAGCTAGTATAAGCTTGCTGAAACATTTTTATTCTATTAATGTCAAAATACTCAAATATGTAACAAGTTTGAGAATAGATGCATGCGAAAGCCGTTGAATTCATCTAGTGTTGGTGTTGTAGAAAAAGAAGAGAATAAATTAGGGAGGTGAACTTTTTATAAATGATAGTGTCATCTCTTGATCTTCAATTACTTTATTAAGATGATATATAAGAGAATATGAATATTGTGTGTATCTCTAAAGGCTGATGGAATGTCATATATATACGAGACTAATAGACACTTCATTTAGGTACTACACCCTTTCACATGAATTGGTGTGAAGTTACCATTCTATCCATCATTAAATGATAACTTACACCTCATGGATTATACACATTAATTAATCTTCTACACTTATATTATAACATTATATTTATGATTTACACATGTACGTGTACATGTTTATCTATATTTATTAAGTATACATATTTTTCAATCCATGTTCTAACAATCTACCACTTGAATTGCATGAATATGTGTTTATACTTAATAAACTCTTATAATCATATTAATAATGTAAATGACAATCCTATGTGCACATTTATTGCATTCAACACAATCCCGTCCATTAGTTCTACAAATATAAGTATTGAAGGAGCAGCCGTTGTAATTGATTCGCAACTAAACCCACAATGATCACATATATATGTCCAACTAAACGATATAAATTAAGTGTAGATGTGTAGCATGAAAATTGATAAATATATATACATAAAATTAATGAACGTATATATATTTTTCCAACTAGTCCTATCTAATCAAATGAGGTCAATACTAGAAAACATAAAATAATTAATAAAAGTACAACACAAACTCCCATTATATCAAATGTTATCAAAAGTTGTTACACCCATATGAGCAGTATGCCCGTGCAACACTAAATAAAATAACGCTTTAGTAAACGTATCCGTAAGCATGGAATTTATTTCTATAAGTTGTATTTCTATTTGTTCATTCCGTACTCTTTCCCTTACAACAAGAAACTTAATATATATCTATATGCTTGGATTTAGATGAACTCTTATTGTTGTTAGAATAAATGACTGATGCTCGATTGTCACAATGTATCTTGAGTGATCTCTTGATACTATCGATAATTCGCACTCCTTCAATAAAATTGCGCAACCATATAGCTTGATTGGATGCTTTGTAACAAGCAACAAACTCGGCTTCCATGGTAGAGGAAGTTACGAGTGTTTGCTTGACATTCCTCCAAGATATTGCTTCACCGGCTAATGTGAAGACATAACCAGACGTCGACTTTCGACTATCTTGGCATCCAGCAAAATCAGAATCGGAATACCCAATGATCTCAAGATGATCCGATTTCGAATATGTAAGCATGTAGTCCTTAGTGTTTTGTAGGTATCTCATCACTCTTTTGGCTGCAACCCAATGTTCTCTCCCCGGATTGCTTTGGTATCGACCAAGCATATTCCAACAATAAATGAATGGTCTGGACTAGTACAGACTTGTGTGTACATTAAGCTTTCTACTGCTGATGCATAAGAGATATTTTCCATATACTTGGATTATATATTATTTTTAGGACATTGTTTGAGACTAAATTTGTCTCTCTTAGAAACAGGGGTGTCATGTGGCTAACAAGTTTGCATGCTAAACCTTTGTAATACCTTCTTTATATAGCCCTTTTGCGACAATCCTAAAATACCACGTGAATGATCACGGTGAATTTGGATTTCTAATACAAATGATGCCTCACCAAGATCTTTCATTTCAAATTTGTTTGAAAGAAATTTCTTAGTTTCCTTAAAAATGTCCATATCATTAATAGCAAGCAAAATATCATCCACATATAAGACCAAAAATATAAATCTACTCACACTGAACTTATGGTACACACAATCTTCAATAAGATTCGTTTCAAAATCAAATGAAAGAATAAGTTGATTGAATTTTAAGTACCATTGACGAGAAGCTTGCTTGAGACCATAAATTGATTTCTTAAATTTACAAACTAATTGATTAGTTTGATCTAAATCAGACACAATTTCTGGTTTCTTCATGTAGATAGTTTCCTCAATGTCTCAATTGAGAAAAACTATCTTTACATCCATTTGATAAATCTCAAGTTCATAATGTGATACAATTGCTATAATGATCCTAAAATAATTTTTTTAGATGATAACGGAGAAAATGTTTCTTTGTAATCAATACTTTCCTTTTTAGTAAATCCCTTAAAAACAAGACGAGCCTTATATCTTTTCAAATTACCCAATGAATCCCTTTTTGTGTTAAAGGCCCATTTACACCCAATAGGTTTCACATTCTTAGGTAATGGAACAAGATCTCAAACGTCATTGTCTTTCATTGATTTTAGCTCTTCATTTATGGCATTGATCCTTTTATGAGAATTAGGTCTATTAATGGTTTCATGGAAGGTGAGCGGTTCATCTCCCGCTAAGTCTAAATGTTCCTTATTCTCGGCAAGATATACATAATAATCATCCGGAATTGCACACCTTCTTACTCTATTGGATCTCCATAAGGGCAATGGTTCTTCTTGGATATGTTGAATTTGATACTCATTTTCAACATTTTCACATTGTTCAAGATTTATAGAATATTCTTCATTGTTTTGAATTGTATATTCCCGTTGAATTTCAGGTATAATTACTTGATTTTCAACGGGAACTATGAGAAGATGTATAAAAAATGGATTCCTCTTGTTCTTCAAATTCAAAACTATTCCCAATTCACCTCTAAATTCAACATCCTCAAATAACCTAGAAAAAGGTTCCAGTTTTTGAGTCATAGAATTTATATCCCCTAGACCTCTCAGCATATCCTACAAAATAGATACTAACGATTTTAGCATCCAGTTTGCCTTCATTTGCCCTATAAGGCCTTGCTTCTGCTGGACAACCCCATAAATGAAGATGATTTAGAGACGGTTTCTTGTTCGTCCATAATTTATAAGGGGTTTTGTCGATAGCCTTTGAAGGAGCTCTATTGAGAATATAAACAACGATTTTTAATGCATCGCCCCATAATGAGTGTGGTAAGGAAGTACAAGAGATAATACTTCTTACCATATCTTTAAGGGTTCTATTACGTCTCTCAGCTACACCCTTCATGCTAGGTTTACCTGGCATGGTGTAGTGAGGGACAATCTCACACTCTTCAAGATAGCGAGCAAAAGGATCGGGACGTTGTTCACCCGAACTGTCATTCCGTCCTTAGTATTCACCACCATGATCAGATCTAACGTTCTTAATAGTCTTTAAGTTGGTTTTCAACTTCAGCTTTATTAGACTTGAAAACGTCAAATGATTGAGACTTTTCATGAAGCAAATAAATGTATCTATAACGAGAGTAATCTTCTATGTATGTGATGAAATATTGTTGACCATTCCATGAAGGTATAGTGAATGGTCCACAAATATCCGTATGAATTAGTTCCAAGATGTTTGATGCTATAAAGGATTTTTTCCCGTTATTGTTTGTAAATTTTCCTTTAAGGCACTCAATGCAAAATTTTTTATCCGGATTATCAAGTTTGTTTAGGATTAACTCTGACAAAAGTTTATCAATTCTCCTTTTGAAGATATGACCCAAACGCCTATGGCATAGGGTATAAGAATTTTCACTTGATAACTTTCGCTTAGTCCCTCTGATTTTATTAATATGAGACTCATTTGTTGTTTTAATTGTGTCAAGCAAATAAAGATTATCATTCCTTGACAAATTACAAGTACCGATAATTTTGAAATTAAAATAAAGATCACATTTATTATTGCCAAATGAACATGAATATCCTTCCTGGTCTAAAACTGTGATATATATTAAATTTCGTCTAAAGTACGGTATAATAAATGTATTATTTAATACAAAATAATAACCAGTACTTAACAACAATCTAAAAGTCCATATGCCTATTACTTCAACCGGATTCCCAGCTCCCATATAGATGTATCTTTCATTTTTACTGGGTCTTCGGTAATTTAGGCAACACTGCATAGACATACTTATGTGAGTTGTTGCACCAGAATCCAACCACCACGTATATGAAGGAATTGAAATCAAATTAGTCTCAGTACAAACAAGACCATATGACATGCCTTTCTTAACACGCCAAGCGTGATATTTAGGGCATACATTCGTCATGTGAGTAAGGTCCTTACAAAATAATCACTTCTTAAATTTTCATGATTATTAGACTTATAAGGTTGGAACGGTTCTACTTCTCAATATTTATGCGCTATTCTTGAGTGCTTTTATCAATGAGAGCAGCGGGACTTGGTTCCCTTAATGCAATATCAATGTTCATACAGCCCAAGATCATAGTTATCTTATTTTTCCAAGTTTTAAATTTTGTTGCATTAAGTATCGGTACGTTATTTATATCAGTAGTAACTGTATAAGCACTTAACATATCTATTGGGGATGAGAACGAAGAATGAAAAATATAAAACATGTATCAATAACTACAAACATGATGAATTAAGTGATTAATTATATCAAATGAATCACATCTATAAGATAATCAACATGACATCAAAACTAATCTTTGAATTGCGAGTTAACTCATAAGCAATTATCTTAAGACAACTAAGAAATTAAACGATGTTATAATCAAATACTTAATCTTCTTTTGTTCCGATTTATGTACCTGAAAGACTAACTAATGTTCTTTTACTTGTTACCAAATGAATGTATAAATTTTGTCAAATAACATGATCTTCTTTGAAAAATTCATGTTATTCATGTATTAATGCATACATTCAACACTTAACAATTTTGGATTTAAATAACGTATCACTTTGGTGACAATATTATTTAAAAATTTATAAAATTGTTAAGCATATAATTAATCACAAAAGGGCTTAAAAATGTATGTTTTTCCTCAAAAATGAAGTAAACCACTATGAAACCTTTATACAGTGGTTGCTTGGCCGAGTATAGAAAGTGCTCGGCCAAGCAAGTAGATATTGTTATTCATCACAATGATGTTCGGTCGAGCATAGAGAGGCACTCGACCGAGCAATTAGGTCCGCACGGCCATGCTTAAAACAACGTGTAGCCATGCCAATGAGACAGTTTTGCATGAACCATTGTGCCTTTTGACGAATTTTGTGTCTTTTGAGCAAAAAACTTCAATTATTTTCAGATTTTAAACAAAGTAATTATTACTAATAATCTTTGAATGGACTTAAGTATTTTATCAACATCAAAATATAATGATTTCAACAATATTATGAATTAAAGTAAAGCATTTCATGCTTTCTTAAAACTCAAACTTAATTCAAAATAAGAGGAGGCTCTGATACCAATTGTTGGAACATTCTTATTCCATTAATGCCAAAATACTCAAGTATGGAAAAAGTTTGAGAATAGATTGAGGCGGAAGCGTACCTGTTGAATTCATCTAGTATTGGTGTTGTAGAAGAAGAAAAGAAGAAATTAGGGAGATAAAGTTCTTATAAATTATATTGCCCTCTCTTAATTTTCAATTACTTTATGAAGATTATGTATAAGAGAATATGAATATTGTGTGTATCTATAAAGGGTTATGAAATGTCATATATATATATATATATATAGATATATATATATATATATATATATATATATATATAGGGTCACGCTTCAATGAGAATCGTTTAAAATGAGAACCACTTGTATACGCTTGTATACAGTAGATATTTAGCTACTGTATACATATACAATAGACTGTATACATATACAGTAGATACTTAGATACTGTATAAAAGTGTATACGTGTGGTTATACACTTGTATACAGTAGATACTTAACTACTGTATACATATACAGTAGACTATATGTATACAGTAGCTAAGTATCTACTGTAAACAAGTGTATACAAGTGGTTCTCACCGTTCTCATTTTATTATGATTCTCATTTGAGCACCTACCTATATATATATATATATATATATATATATATATATATATATATATATATATATATATATATATATATATATATATATATATATATATATATATATATATATATATATATGATACTAAAAGGTAATTCATTTAGGGATTACACCCTTTCACATGAAGTGGTGTGAAGTTATCATTCTGCCCATCATTAAATGACAACTTACATCTCAGGAATTATACACATTAATTAATCTTGTACACTTATATTATAACATTATATTTATGATTTACACATGTACGTTTACATGTTTATTTATATTTATTAATTATACATATTTTGCAATTTTCTAACAATTCCCTATAATAGCTAAAAATTGCAGTTAGAGATACAATCAAGAGATACAAAGTTAGAGAAAAACACAGTTTATTTATTGATTCAAGAGAAACACAATAGTATGAATATTTTAAGAAATGAGACTTGCCAATAAAAAAAGATACAAAATGGTATTAAGTGAGCTATCACTCCGAGCTGGATTGGATCATAAGGGGATAAAACTCTCCCAATAAATTTTTACCACGGCTGAATTTTCAGGGTTCGAACTCAAAATTTGTTGTTAAACTAAAATACCCCCTTGATTTAAGTGGTTGTTGATACGAGACTTGTTAATGAAACACTAAATATTTTTTGAGTCAAAATCTCACAAAAAACGCGTTTTTTCTCAAGCTTAGAAAAAAAACGTGTTTTTAGAAGACGTCGACATGTAAAGGTTTCCTTCGCCGTTGAGGATAATTGTATTAATACACAGAAACGAAATTAAACAGCATCCCTTTCTCCAATCGATTTAGGGTTTATTAATTTCGTTTTGCAGATCTATTTTCGGTTACAATTTTCAAAATTTGGTTGCAAAATTAATAAATTCAACCGTTCAATCTGATCGTCAATCCGGCACAACTTTGTGTGTTTGTAAGTGTTCCAATCTGAACCGCCAATGTTCTGTCAGCCCAAATTAATGATTTATAATTATCTGGGGGCACTTTGGACATTATTTTGACAATTTAAATGAGAAAGGGCATTTTAGGAATAAAAAATAGACAAAATCTCACGGATATTTGTCATTTCCAATAAAAAAAGGAATATTGACCAAAGACAAAATGCCAAAACAAATTTTTCTCAAAAAGCAGTCACGCCTACGTTCCAATCCGCGCGGACAAGAATGAGACTCAGTCTCATCCGCGCGGACATCTTTGTAACCTAATCCAGCCTATAAATTGAGCCCTTCTCTCTCAGTTTAGACATCAACAATTCACTCACAACGGCATCCTGGCGAAAATATTAGAGAAAACAATGGGAATTTCTTAATTGCCACCTTTTTCTCTTAATCATTTTCTCAAATCTCACTCACTAAACACTCTCAAAACTCTCTTAAACACACAAGCTCAAGCTTAAATCAACACCAAAGAGGAGGATTAGAGAGAAAACATAGAGGACTTAAGTGTTATCTACTTGTTTTCTCTTTGATCAACTCTATTAATAAACACTAAAAACACTTGAGTCTTGAATCTATTCAAGCCAAACACAACATTAACAAGAAGATTGGGCTTAACCATCATTGGTAAACCCTCCTTCTTTAAAACCTAAAATACTCTTTAATTTCATGTCTTGATTTACATTTTTGTCTTAGTTTGCTTGTTTAAAGTTCTATTTACTTTCTTTGTTCTTGCCTTCAACTTACTTGTCTTAAGCTTAAATCTTTACCTCGTTTTGTTGTTAGTTTGACCTAAGATGGTCATTTTTGGGGTTAAGTCCCCATGATGATCATCTTAGGGTTTAACTTTCTTTCCTCTTAGTTAATTTCTCTTCTTAAAAACCTTTTTTTTATAAACTCCCTCTCCCATTTTGCTCTAAACCTCCATTAATACCCCAAGGATGACTTGATATGATACAAAGCAATGAATCACCAATCAAGTCTAGGGATGAAAATGGAGTGAAAATAGATGCAAAACCCTTAAAATCACATTTTCCTTCAAGGATATGTTGCTGTCCAGTGGTATTTTTCTGTGACCTCAGTCCATTTTCCTATTTTTTGGACACAGTAAAACTTGGAATTTGTTGTTGACTACAAAATACTTTTTGTATCCAACATCCATAGGATTCCAGAAATATTTTTACTTTATTTTTTACGTGAGTCTAATTTCCTTTTCCAAATTATTTTCCAAAGGTCAGTTTAGCAGTCTCTGGAAATCCAGATTTCACATCTGTGATTTCCAGAGGGTTTTGGTCCATCAAATCATCTCCAATTATAAAAATATTTTGTATTAACCTTATTTAAGATGTTTTGAACAACTTTCATTTTCTGACTTTCCCCAGATTCTGAATTTTTAAAACTCTTAAATCCATTTTAAATTCAAGTGTTCACTGTCTTTTTCATTCTGGCAGAATTGACTTTCAACTTCAAGGAGTCTTTTGAGTACCAAAACTTAACCCTAAAATCATACCAAAAATCATGAGACTTTTTTAATGTCTTACAAAGAGTTCTCAATTTTAGTTTTCTCAGTTTGCATTTATTTTAATCAAAGAAACACACACACACACACACAAAAATGGTTTTAAATTAGGAAGACTCGTTTTACGAGGCATTCCGGGTGAACCCTAACATTCTTCCCGGAATGTAACGTGACCTACGAACCCATTTTTCTCTAATTTTGGGCATTTTTCAAAGTTTTGGCCCTTAAACTAAAAACGGCGTGGCGACTCCGTTTGATTTTTTTCAAAAAATCGTGGCATCATCATAGTGTTGCATCCGGTAGTTTGTTCTTTGTGTTTGATGAGGAATGTATTGGTCGTGCTGTTTAATTTTGTTTCTGTGTATTAATGCATTTCCAATTTTTTTTAAGGGTTGATTGCTGAAGGAGATTTATTTGCATTTGGCAGTTGTCTAAATAATTGCCAGGTTTATGGTAAAAATGTACCAGTGCACATTTAAAAAAGTGCCAGTTAAAGCTCTCTTTGTCTAGAAATTCAATGTCAGTGCATGTGTAACAAAGTGACAGTGCATGTGCAACAAAGTGTCAGTGTTAGTGTAAAAGAGTGCCAGTGTGAAGAGTGACAAGCATCCAAGAATGGGCGCGATCGCTCCATTTATCCAGAAACTCAGTGCCAGTGCATGTGTAACAAAGTGCCAGTGTTAGTGTAAAAGAGTGTCAGTGTGAAGAGTCTTGACAGATGTATATAAAAGTGCCAGAAAAAGGCTCGCCAGCTTAACAAAGTGTCGCTGTTAGTGTACCGGCACTTTTGTTAAACCGACACCGACACTTTGTTACACATGCACCTGCACTTTGTTTACACTCGCACTTTGTTAAACCCAGATCGACACTTTTTACACCTGCACTTTGTTACGCACCAAGACTTTGTCACACTAGCACTTTGTTAAACTGGCACTGATACAAACGGGAAAAACAAAACACGTTTTTTCTAAGTGCAAAAAAAAAACGCGTTTTTTTGTAATACCAACTCATTTTTTGATATAAGTTACTATTATGTGACAAACGAAATATTAATTTAATTTAATTATGTAAGGGAAGATCCGATAGGACAAAATTTAAATTGGAGATTTTGTCCATATGCTAACGTTCTAATTTACATCAGGATACGGTGTACATTTCTATATTCAAGTTACCGTTAATGTAGGCTAGATTTATGTCCTAATAAATTTGGGCCCACATCATACTCTATTTTTGGCAAATAAATCCAAAAAAATCCCTATTTTTTGTTAAATTATTTGATTGGCTATGATGGACCTAACATATGCACCTGCAAGTTCTTAAAAAAACTTGAGCTAGTATTGGCCAGCTCTTCAAGTTTGTTCATCCAGCAAGTGCAGATCTTACAATAGGGTTTATAATTTGACTTTACATTTAAATTTTTTTAATAAAATGATTTTTCTTACAATGGATTGAAAAAATAAAAATAAATTATATGTTCTTACAACATAGAACATGCCTTGTGCCTTTCCTTCAATAATACTATTTCCATCTCACAATAAGGTTTCTAGTTTGACTTTACACGGAAATTACGAAGCTGTAGAACGGAGGGGGTATTCTCTTTCTGTCTCTTTTCCTATTTTTCATTTGTTGTTGTTTTGAGAAGAGAAATTTTTCGTTGCTACAAAAATTTAATTTTTAAAAGAGACGTTTTTTTTATATGAAGAGAGTCGTAAATTACACCTCCCAGTTGAAAGACAAAATATAATACAGTATAAGTTTAGTAATCAAATCCCTCTGTATAAGAATAAATGTCCATTTTATTACTCTGTATAAGAATAAATGTCCATTTTATTAGTAAGGAATAAAAGATAACATTAATAAATTTGATAGACGATAATAAATAAAAATGGTAAAATAAAAAGGCTTTGACCAATAATTTCTTTAGCCAAATGAATACCACCTTTAAGGACTGATATTTTCAAATCTCACCAATAAGTTCCTGGACCATTTTGCTCATATCACTCTATTTTTCACAGTTATACGATTTCACAGTTGTGTGATTTCACAGTATATATTCAAGATATTATTCAAATTTTAAAAATAAAAATTTCATTTTTCATTTGTTAAAAATTGAAAAAAATTATTTTTTTCATTTCTCAATTGATTTCACAGTTTTATGATTACACAGTTGTTTGATTTTACAGTTGTGTCATTTTTTTATACTTGTAAAATCATTTCTCTTTTGATTTCACAATTGTATGATTGCACAGTTATTTGATTTCATAGTTGTTTGATTTTACAATTGTGTGGTGTTATATGCCCTTTAAACGATTGAGAAATCAATTTATTATAATTGTTACTCATTTTATTAGATGTTTAAATTTTAAAAAATTAAAAAACTAAGACGTTCATTTCTCATTTGTTTATAATTCGTATAAAACTGATAAATCTATTTCTTAATTTTTCACAATTGATGAGTCAATTTTCAGGTTGCTTAATGGTAACGATAAATTTGTTACCACGTAACCTTATAAATAATATAGATAAATTGATTTAACGGTTATGTGATTTCACAGTTGTGTAATGTTATTACCCTTTATAAACAATTGAGAAATCAATTGATACTCAATTTATCAAATGTTTTAAGTTTGTTATCTCTCTTTCCGTCCAAAATACATACCATCTTAAATTAAAGAGAAAACAATTCTATAAAACACGACAAGGCAAAACAGCAAGTCAGCAAAATGAAATGCCTATCAAAGTCGGTTAGAGCGGCCCTTGTTTTCTGAACAAACCAACCCTCTTGATCTTTGCTAACATGAGCTTGAACCTATCAAAGTCGGTTACAGCAGCCCTTGTTTTCTGAACAATTAGCATTCGACCCCATGAACTCTTCTCCCATTTGTTCTTAACAACTGCTGCCTCCATGGCCGCAATTAGAGTCATCTTCGTTGGTGTCCTCTTTATATAAATTGTGATATTTGTGAGGGTGAGGCTCTTAAAGTTCATCTGGCCTCTGACCATATCGGAGGCATCCAGGGCGGACACAGGCACATTTAATGGGGTGGCTGTGAACCTCCCAAAATTAATGTTGACATGTAAAAAAAAAAAAAAACTACTAAGTGCATCTCCCACTTACTAGCTCAGTCCATCCCACTTGACAAAAAATTAAGAATCGATGTAGGTTGTCATATGCAAGACTATTTACAATGGGGGTATTGAAACCCATTTTCAATAATTGAAACAATTGCAAGGGTATTGAAACCCATTTTCAATTGTTGAAAAAAAAATTTGTTGAATAAATTCTACATGTATTAAATACTTGATCCCCCCCCAGAAGTTAGAGGGAAGGCTTTCTCTCCCTAAAATTTCCTAGACGCTTATGTGTGTGTGTGTGTGTGTGAGAGAGAGAGAGAGTAGTGAAAAAAAAAGAAGGGGTCCGCTTCATTGCCACATTTGGCGCCATCGGATTGGTTCCTGATATTTTTATTTTCAAATCTCATCCGATTTTTTTCAAAGCAATTATCTTATATATATAAAAAAATTAATTAATTTTTTTACACCAAAATTTATAATTTTTTTTTTCTCTATAAATAGAGTGCTCTTTCATTTGATTTGGACACAGAAAAAAACACTCTTGAGGAGGCAAACAAATGTAAAAAGATGAAAATGTGGCTGAAGTTAAGTGAGAAGGAGCATATTGATGATCGAAGCAGATAACTTTTTGAAATGTTGGGTGTCGAACTATTTGGAAAATAATTTCCTGTATTTTTCAATGATGTATTAATTTTAATTAAGTATGAAGTATTTTTTTAATAAAAATTATCGTCATTTTTTGTATTTATTTAATTGCAATTAAAAAAATTAATTAAGTATGAAGTATTTTTTTTAATTATAAATGATAATAATAATTATTATTATTTTACTAATCATACAAATAAAAAATACTCCCTCCGTCCCGGCCGAAGCGTCACTTTTTACCCAAAATGGCGTCCCGTTTATAGCGTCACCCTTTCCTAAAAAGGAAACTTTTATTAATATTTTATTATCTCATCCACTATTCCCTCCACTAATTCTCTCTCCTTTACACTCACAACACTTTTAAAATTCACTATTTCCTCCACTAATTCTCTCTCCTATTTTTAAATTACACTCACAATATTTTTACTTCCTACACTTTTTCTTAATTTGCGCGCCACCCCTAAAAGGGTGACGCTTCTACCGGGACGGAGGGAGTATAAAATAAAATAAAAGTGGTGGGGTATAGGATAATGAGTTGGAATGGTGTTGAGTTTTATTAAACAAAACCATTGTAGGGTTAAAAATTGAATGAGGTGTTAAATTATTAGGTGGAAGAGAGAGAAGCTAATGTGGAGTGTTAAAGTGGGTGTTGAATGTTGTTTGGGTATTGAAACCATTGTAGATGGTCTAACAAACAATTATTTTTTTAAGTTTTTGAGTAATGTAATTTATAAACCCCCTTTATTTTAACATTGGTTTTGCTCCTGGGGGCATCTACAAGAGCCATGTTCTCTGATCAATAACATCAACAATGTCAATCTCCCGATCAATCAAAACCCTAATTTCCACATCACTTCTATACCCAATTCGTCAAATTCCATTCGTTAATCTCATTTTGATCGAAATCCAGCATTTTCGATACCCCGGAACCCTAATTTGTCAGAATTTTAGTCGTTTTCGTTTTTGTTTTTGTTTTTTTTGTTTTTTTGTTTTTTTGTAGAAAATCATCTTCAATCTCAGCCCCAATCATGGATCGGAAGGACAAGAATTTGTCAATTACTATCTACAAGCAGTTGAATTATCGGTTCATGAATGGTTCCACGTTGCAGCAGCTGAACGTTGTGGGGGTGGCTGGAAATTCGCCTATTCTATGTTCGAATTGGAGGTGGGGGGATAGATTGGACATTATAAGATAACATATAAGGATTGAGAGATTTATTGATAAAATAGATTCATTTCAAGAATCATATAAGGTAGAATATTAAATGTTGTATTTTTATTATTTCATCCCATCTTAAAAATTTTATTAGTAAAAAGTCATAAAATAAAAATAAAAGGTACCAAAAAAGTAGGTCAGCCCGTTATAAAGGAGTACAATATAATTTTATTAGTGACACAAAGACATAATATGCATATTGTAAACTTTGCGACTGTGAATTCAACACGATACTAAAAAACATTAGTAATTAATTACACAGCGAGAAAGGAAAATAAAATGAGTGGAAAACTACCCCATGGGCCTATTAATCATTATCATAGTATACACATTTAAATGGCGGCGGAGAAACGCGTTTCTCCCCAGATTTTGTGTTAAATGACTACGATGTTAAATGACTACGATAATCATGATGTATAATGCTTCAAAAATCATCTTCTTTCACAAATCCAACCAAGAAGAGATGCAATAATTGTGGTTTATGGGATACTTATTATATATTTGGTCCAAAACTATTTTTAGATAGGTAATGGTTTAAAATTAAGTTAATTTTTAGGTTATAATTATACTCATTTAATTTATATTTTTCATTGATTTTATACAACGTTTCATCAAATCAGATATCCACAATAAACCATTATGAACATTGTGAATGGGCTGATCAAATCATAATATTTGTGGGGTGGTGGTGGTGGGGGAGAGTAATAAAACTGTTAAAAGATATGCATGAGTATGTTATTCAAAGTCTACAAAAATAAAAAATTTCAATGCTAATAATACCCACTTATTTAAAGAGAAAGTATACTCCCTTCGTTCCAATAGAAGCTTCCCATTTTGTCATTTTGGGTGTCCCGTTAAAAATTTTCACTTTTTTTTTTTGGCAAAAGAATCTTTACTATTCCCTCCACTCATTCTCTCTCCTACATTATTTTAATACTCACAATACTATTATAATTTACTATTCCCTCCACTCATTCTCTCTCCTATTTTCAAATTACACTCACAACATTTTTACTTCCCCCTCATTTTCTTAATTTGCGTGCAACCCAAAAATTGGGCAGCTACTATTGGGACGGAGGGAGTATTTTTTATTAGGAATTTACCGTATAATCGCTTAAATTTATCAATTTTAATAAGACAAACAATAATCATCTAACCAAATAATCCCTAACTTAATAAGTACACTCTCATTTTACTAAGTTCACTTTCACATCATTTAACTAAGTCCCCCTCTTTATCAATTTACCTTCTCTCCAACCACCATTACATTAGGTCACCCCTCCCCATCTTCTCCGGTCAACAACTCCAACAACTTTTTTTTTCTTTTTCTTTTTAACTCCGCCGACCTCTCCAGCGACCAAACAACTGAAAATTTTAATTTATCAGTAAGTTTTCAGTTGTCAACTAAACTACAAACAATATGATCAACTCCGACAACCTCCCCGGCGATTTCTCCGACGACCAAACAACTGAGAACTTAACTTATTAGTAAGTTCTTAGTTGTCAACTAAACTACTAAGAATACGATTAACTCCAGCTACCACCAACTCCGGCGATCAAAAAATTGAAAACTTAACTTATCAGTAAGTTCTCAGTTGTCTTCACTAAGAACACGATCAACTCCGGTGATCAAACAACTGAGAACTTATCAGTAAGTTCTCAGTTGTCAACTAAGCTACTAAAAACATGATCAACTCCGGCGACCAAACAACTGAGAACTTAACTTATCAGTAAGTTCTCAGTTGTAAACTAAACTACTAAGAACACGATTAACGCCGGTGACCACCAACTCCGGCGATCAAACAACTGAGAACTTAATTTATCAGTAAGTTCTCAGTTATCTACACTAAGAACACGATCAACTCCGACGATCACCAACTCCGGCGATCAAACAACTGAGAACTTATTAGTAAGTTCTCTTTTGTCAACTAAACTACTAAGAACATGATCAACTCCAATGATCAAACAACTGAGAAATTAACTTATTAGAAAGTTCTCAATTGTCAACTAAACTACTACTACGAACACGATCGAGTCCGGCGATGACCAACTCCGGCACCAAACAACAGAGAAATTAACTTATCAGTAAGTTTTCAATTGTCAACTAAATTATTAAGAACACGATCAACTCCGACGACCACCAACTACGGTTACCAAGCAACTAATAAATTAACTTATCTCTAAGTTCTCAGTTGTCAACTAAACTCCAGTCACAACTAGATCTGGCCTTAACTCGTCCAGTCGAGGCTATTTTTTATTTAAATTACTTGGTCAAAGTGTTATCAAGTTTATAAAAATTCTAAGTCGAGCGGGACGAAGGAAGTAGTTTGCAAAAGCTTTTATTTGACTCAACAATACCAGAAACAAATCCCCACCAAACACAGTCCAATGACCCAACAATCAACAATAACTTATTTGATTTTTCACCCTTCCCACTCGTTACCGTCGTTATGGCCACCAATGTCGCCACCATCACCACCAACCACATTCCACCATTTTCAATTTCTGGCGAATCTTGAAATTTGGCAATGAATTTTCGAATCCGTAAAAAAATCTCGACCATGGTCAACCAAACAGGTAATGAAATTCTTGTTGGAAAAATTCGTTATATGTGAAGGAAATTGTGTATTTTCCTTACATGACAAAGATTATTGTGGGTTCATGTTCCATGTTGTGAGAACATGAAAATGAAATATCTAGATGTCCAATTTGGTATTGGATAAGAAAGATATGATAGCTCAAAGTTGATGGGTTGAAAGTGTAACTTTTGAAACTTCATCAAAATATTGATGTTCCATAAATCCAAATTATTAAGGGATTAATTGGATATTGATGATGTTCCATAAATCCAAATTATTAAGGGATTAATTGGATATTGATGTTCCATAAATCCAAATTATTAAGGGATTAATTGGATACATACCAAGAGTCTTGGGGTTACAAATTGAAAGGACCTTCATATAAAATCCTAGGACTTTTGTTGGAGCTAAATGAGAGTTACCCACAACAAGAAACTAGAATATTTTTTCATCAATCTTTCCACCCACCCTCCCTCTTGCAATTTGTTATCTTCTTCCTTTGGCCTCCTAGAGAAATATCCATGGTGATTTTGTTCAATCATAGAAAAATTCGCCGAAAAACTTTAAGTGCAAAGTTGTTCCGGTTTATCCGTTTTATCCTGGGAGACTAACATCCATTGAAGACCTCGAGCACTCGTAGTGAGGGAGCGAATTAGTCTTAAGGAGAGTGTGTCACACACGACTCGGATTCAAGCAAATTCAAGATGACGATTCAAGGAGGTTACGACACGGATTCAAGCAAACTCAAGACAATGAATTTACGGTTTTCTCTTTATTATTTTTATGTTGTATATTATATTTCAATTCATTGTAATTCTTTTCTCATTTGTGCTGAATTGTATAGATTTTGTCTAACAATCTTAAGACTAATTCTCCTATTTGAGAAAGAATTACAGATTTGAAAAATCCGGTGGATCAATGACCACAAGAGAAAAGATGTAAAGAGATGGCAAAAAGAGATGGAAAATTGATGGAAAAGAAACAGATTTCCAGCACAGATTTTCTATGACCATCTGTGGAAAAACTCCATTTTTCGGTTCGTTAACCGTTGGATCGAGCTCAAATTTGGTGGGCATGTTCCTGGCTCATAGAAGAATATTCTGGACGGTGGGATCGGAAAGTTATTATGTGAAGATGGAGATAAAAATTCCAGAACAGAGCAGTTTTTAAGGCTAAATTAATTACTTGAACTTATAGTGAATTAACGGATGAACATCGAGGATGTTGAAACGATTGTGTAAAATAGTTGTGGTGATGCCACTTCTAGTGTTTATACAATGGATGATAGATCTCTTATGGTTCATGGAAATCATAGTGAGAAAAAATAAATTGAAAGTTCGTTTGAACTAAATTGAGGAAATGAACGGTTAAAGATGTCATCTTTAACGTTCTTATGGTTCACAAGAATCATATTGTGAAATGAATAGTTCATTGGAACTATGTTGAGAAAATGAACGGGTAAAGATTTAGTCTTTAATGTTGCATTTTATAAATGAAAAGTTCGTTGAAACTAAGTTGAGAAAATTAACGGGTAAAGAAGTAATCTTTAACGTTAACGAAAAGTTCGTTGAACTAAGTTGAGAAGATGAACGTTGAAATATGTATTTCTTTAAACGTTGCATATTTTCAATAATCTATTGACAAAGATGATAGGGCTTCTTGAACGGAGTTGTTAAATCCTATTAGTGTCAATAGTGATAAAAGTCACAAAAATAAAAATGGAGCTTCTTGAAAGAAGTTGTTAAATTCTATTGTTGTGAACATTGAAAAATGTTACAAGAACAAAAACCATAGGGCTTCTTGAAAGAAGTTGTTAAAACCTATTGGGAGAATATGTGACTAATGTCATAAAGATAAAAACAATAAGACTTCTTGAAGGAAGTTGTTAAATCTTATTGTTGGTGATGATGACAAATAACACAAAATATTTAGAATGAAAACTTCTAAAAGAAATTGTGTATTTTGTAAATGAGAAAGTGATTTTTCTCTAATTTAGAGGTGCTCCAAGATGAGACTTTTAAAGTTTTGGAATAATTAACCTTCAATTATAATTCCATTAAGGAATTTAGAGGTTTATAAATATGAGTGGTTATAAGAAATAAATTGTGTTAATTCTCTTATTGAATTAGCAATTTATTCTTGGAGTTAATTCTCTAATTAATCTAGAGAGTTATATTTTTAACAACAAAGTTATAATTGTTAAAAATTAAAGCCAATGGTTGGTTTGTGTAGAGACAAATTTCTAATGAAATGTGGTTGTTCCAAATATATCGGATCACCATAGTGAGAAGTTAGAAAATTTTGTTGGCCTCGACTTTAAGTGATGGCAACAAAAGATGTTCTACTTGACCACCTTGAACTTAGAGAGATTTCTTTTGAAAGATCTTACAAAGTTGGGTGAAAATGTGGTGGATGTTCAAGCCGTGAGTGCGGTTGAAGCATGTGAATTTTCTTTATCGAAACTATATACTTAATGAATTGTCGGATTCATTATAAATCATATATAGTACCAAGAAAATGGCAAAACATTTGTGGGAGTCGTTGAACTATAAATATAAAATCGAGAATACGGGTACATTGAAAATCATCGTAATCCGCTTTCTTGATTTTAAATAGTGGACTCCATAAATAAAATTAAAAATCATATGAAAGAAGTGGAAATAGTTTTCCATGAAAAACCATGAAAAGTTAAATGAAAGAATTGAAAATGGTCTTTCATGAAAATCATACCGAATGGATGGTGTTGAGTGAAATTATCAAGTGATGACAATAATTGAGAAATTGCTTTCCACTTGAAAATATTTTTAAAATCACCTCAAACATAATGAATGGAAATGAATGTTGAGGTGTGTGCTATTCGTCTTTGTGTTGGAAAAGAGAATAGAACTTTGGAGAAAAAATTGTCTAACATTTCTTTTGGCGAAAGCAAATGTGATGAAGCATGCCTAAATGCTTAATACAAAGACAACGTGGGTCAAACTTGTTTGAATTGTCAAAATCATTTGAAAAGTCAAACGTGTTTAAAAAGCCAAACTTGTTTGAAAAAGTCAAGCATATACCTTGTGTCTTGAGTGGCAATTGTGATGTCATCAAGAATGAAATTCATGATGTTTGAATGAATGAAATGAAAGGGTATTCAAGTGATTAATAATGAGAATGAATCTCTTTTTATAGTCAAACAAGACTTATCAAATATATGCTTGAAGCTATAATCAAGTCATATTGATGCTTGAGGTGTGAATGTTATTCACTAGATGATGGTAAAATGTAAGTTTTTACCTTTAACATTGCTTGCTAAAAAGCAAAATGTTGAATCTTATCTCTTTAAAGAAAAAGTTGGAAATCAACTTAATAAAGAGGTAGTGATAAAACACAACTAAATGTAGTTTGTGTATACTCCCTCCGTCCCACGTGAATAGACACTTATTTCCTTTTTGGGACGTCCCACGTGAATAGACACTGCCCAAAATGGAAAAGAATTTATTATTTTATATTCATCCTACCCCACCCACTCATTCTCTCTCTTCATTTCCTACCACACAATTTATTCAACCAACTCCACTCATTCTCTCTCTTCATTTCCTACCACACATTTTCATTATTATATTCATTTTCCTTAGTTATTGTGCCAAGATTTTTTATGTCTATTCACGTGGGACGGAGGGAGTATGTTACACTAAATACTATGGATTGCATATGGTTGGGTATGCTTACAATAGTTGTGATTATAGAATTTGTGTTTAAGAATTCAAGATTCAATAATGGAATCATGAAGCCCTTTTTTCTTTAAGAATATGTTTCCGTATAAATTAAAAGATGAGGCAAACTCATTTAAACGGATTCATGATTCAATAGAAGAAGAAGAAACTTATCATAAGGAATGATAAAGAAGAGGCATAACCTCAACATAGCAAATGTGGTAGGATAAGAAAATTCTATGGCCCGGATTTTCTAACCTCCATGATAGAAAGTGAATCACAAAGTTATAAAGACATTGAGCTCTTTGGAAGAATCTTTGTGGAAATAGGCCATTAAAAGTAAGATTGATTCCATCTTGGAAAATCACACTTGAAAACTAGTGAATTTACCTCCGAGTAGTAAATCACTAGCATATAAGTGAATTTTCAAAAAGAAAATGAAGACCGATGGAACAATCAATGAGTACAAGGCTAGACTTGTAATTGAGGATTACAAGAAAAATGAAGACCTTGATTACTTTTATACTTATTCTCTCATCACGAGAATAAAGAGTTGTATTTGCAATTGCTGCATAGCAAAAAATTTGAAATACATCAAATGGATGTAAATAATTTGAAATACATCAAATGGATGTAAATAACCTTTCTAAATGTCGATTTAGAAGATAAAATTTACATAGAACAATCCGTGGGGTTTGTTGTATATGAGCAATGAAACAAAGTGTCCACAATGTACACCATGATAAAATGGTGTTAATAATGAAAATTGGCATTATTGCTAATTTTAGGACTACCCTGAAAATGTGGGGGTGAGTATACTTTGGAAAATAATTACCTTTTCGAAAGGTTTCCCCAAGAAAACAATGAGATGTCCATATGAAATATGGAAACGTAGGCCTACGTACACTTGTGAATGTGGGGGTGCTTCGCAAAGTAGAAAGTCCAATTACCAAATAAATTGAAATTGATTAATAAATGGTGGATTATGTTTCAGATCAATGGAAATCATGTATTAATGTCAAATTCATGGAAGTAAATAAATGATACTTTGAATGAAATAGATCAAAGTATTGAAACGGTTCATGAAATGGAACCTAGAAGGAAATGTGCTAGTTTGTAAAGCCTTGTATGACTTGAGACAAGTACAAAGAGGACATCAAAGGTTTGATTGTGTGGATATAAACAAGAGTGACTACATCACTTTGTTAATTAAATCCAAAATACGATTTGTTAACTAAGAAAAATTCTAGTAAATTTGATCATTTGATTCAAATTCAAGGAAAACTAATGGACTCGTTGTTAAACAAGTCATTAGATGGATAGTCTTGATAAATTTGATAGGATCAATATAAAATCACTAGAATGAATTTGCGTTAACACTTGTCCCATGGATAAAGCTTGTGGTAGCAAGATGTTATATTGCTAAAGTCAATTTATGATTGACATGACATATAGCAATGTGTGTAATGGTAATCTAGACATTTATGTCTAAGACATAATACCATTAAATAACTACTCGCAACTAATTTGACAATGTGAAGTCAAATGATAAACGGATCCGTTAACCAAAGGGTTAAATAGAGAGTTAGTTGAAAGTTCGATGAGGGGAATGAGACGTAAGCCTCTTAAAAGTTAAACACAGCGGAAAACCCAGTCTAGATGACTGGAGATCCCAAGAACTAGATTCAATGGGACAACCTAACTGTTAAAAGACTTGCAGCGTCACTGTGGGGGAACCAACCCCAAGTCTATTCCTGTTAGTGACATCCCGAAAGGACAAGGATAAGCTTATGGCTTTTAATGATTCTTACGCGTCGAAAATTCAAGCGGGGTAATACGGGTTACCTTTAAGAAATCACCTATGTGAGAGAGAAGTGTGGCCGCTTCGAGGAGAATTGTGTGAGGCTCAATTCTTAGACCCTCTCACGTAACTGTGCAAAATGTTCAGGGCCATGAATGAACATAGCTATGAGAATTGAACTATGTTAGGACGTTACTTGTGTCAAGTATATGATCGGCTACACAAAAAGCATAACGGTTCAAGGACATCGCGTTTACCGACTTGTGAGTAGAGTAAATATGCTTGTACGAGCGAAGGTTCAATGGGCATTCCCACACCTATCGTATGCAAGTTTTCGTCTGCCGGACTCTATCACCAAACTCGTCATTAATTTCCTTCATGTGGGGGATTGTTGGAAAAATTCGTTATATGTGAAGGAAATTGTGTATTTTCCTTACATGACAAAGATTATTGTGGGTTCATGTTCCATGTTGTGAGAACATGAAAATGAAATATCTAGATGTCCAATTTGGTATTGGATAAGAAAGATATGATAGCTCAAAGTTGATGGGTTGAAAGTGTAACTTTTGAAACTTCATCAAAATATTGATGTTCCATAAATCCAAATTATTAAGGGATTAATTGGATATTGATGATGTTCCATAAATCCAAATTATTAAGGGATTAATTGAATATTGATGTTCCATAAATCCAAATTATTAAGGGATTAATTGGATACATACCAAGAGTCTTGGGGTTACAAATTGAAAGGACCTTCATATAAAATTCTAGGACTTTTGGTGGAGCTAAATGAGAGTTACCCACAACTAGAAACTAGAATATTTTTTCATCAATCTTTCCACCCTCCCTCTTGCAATTTGTTATCTTCTTCATTTGGCCTCCTAGAGAAATATCCATGGTGATTTTGTTCAAGCATAGGAAAATTCGCCGAAAAACTTTAAGTACAAAGTTGTTTCGGTTTATCCGTTTTATCCTGGGAGACTAACGTCCATTGAAGACCTCGAGCACTCGTAGTGAGGGGGTGAATTAGTCTTAAGGAGAGTGTGTCACACACGACTCGGATTCAAGCAAATTCAAGATGAAGATTCAAGGAGGTTACGACACGAATTCAAGCAAACTCAAGACAATGAATTTACGATTTTCTCTTTATTATTTTTATGTTGTATATTATATTTCAATTCATTGTAATTCTTTTCTCATTTGTGCTGAATTGTATAGATTTTGTCTAACAATTCTCTGCCACCCAACCGAATTTCTTAGTGTTTTCGGCAATTTTCGGCCGAACAAAGTTTGGGTCATGAATCAAGGAGTTTGGGCTGGAAGGATATATGGGATTATCGGTGGCAGTCATGTATGAGCAGAGCTTGGGTCAATTAACTCCTTGGTTTGGGTATTTACAGCGTTTACCCCATTCTGAACCCATTCCTCTGCTTTGGTCTGTACAAGAAATTGATTCTCTCCTCTCCGGCACCGAGCTTCATAAGGTCTCCCTTTTCTTCTAATTTTTTCAATTTTTATCCGGTGTACATCCAGATCCAGTCAAAATTATTTGATCTGGCGAAGGCTAAGGCTCCTGCAAATAAAGACGGGAGAGAGGAAGAGAGGAAGAGAGGGGAGGCTTAGGCTGCAATAGATCTAGCCGAAATTTGTAGATTCGTCGGTGTTAGTTGTTCAAACAGAGGTAGATCTGAGGTGTTTTGAGCGTAAGAGGGTGGAGCTGATATGCTTGATGTTGTTGACGAGCTCGGATTATTCAGATGTCGGCCGGAGGTATGTGGCGTTGACGTCAACGAGAGATGGTCGCCGAAGTATGGGAAGACGATCGCCGAAGTTGGGGAGGGAGACGGTCATCGGAGTTAGAGAGGGAGATTATTGTCGGAGGGTGGGTGTTTATTTGGGTTAGAGTGATTATATGTTTAATTGTTTTATAATGTAAGACTAGAAGGTAATTATGAAATGGCTTGTTTTTTGGACGTAAATTATGTTATAATGAAAGATTATTAAGTAATTTTCTCTTTTTTTAATTGTAAACCATCGAGCCAATTAGAAAATTCTTAAGGGTATGTTTGGATACCCCAATTTCATAGTTTGGAATTGGAATTGGGGCTTCCAAAATCAATTACATTGTTTGGAAACATAACTAAAATTTGAAATTGAAATTGTGTTGAAATTCTAAATCACTCAATTACACAAAACTAATTCCATCTTAAATTCTAATAATTTAAATTCTAAATTTTGATCAATTAATAACAACTCACATTCTTTTTACCTCCACCACAACAACTTTCAATTACCACCATTTGTGCCACCTCCCACCGCCGCCGGAAACCGTCGACCACCGCCGCCACTGTCGGAAATCGCCCACCGCCGGCCGCCGTTGCCAATGCCGGAAATCGCCCACCGTCGTCGGAAACTGCCCCACCACCGGCAATCGCCTCCGCCGCCTCCGGCCACTCTCCGCCACCACTGCCACTTCCGTAAATCACCGCCTCCAACTACCTCCGCCGGCTGCCACCTACCGCCGCCGTTAACCACCATCACTATATACTACTCCCTCCGTCCCAGATCATGGGTATATGGGGTGAATTTCACGTTTTTTAAGAATTTTTTTAAAAAATGAATAAAAGTTAAATGTGAAATAGGGAATAGTAGTTAAATGTGTGGTAGGGAATAGGAGAGAGAATGTAAAAGTTAAATATGTGGTAGGGAATAAGAGAGAGAATGTAAAAGTTAAAAATATTTAATAGGAGAGAGAATGAGTGGGAGGAATAGTAGTTAAATGTGTGGTAGGGAATAGGAGAGAGAATGTATAAGGGTATAATGAATGGTTTTTTTGTAAATATATGGAGATGATAAGGGTATAAATATATTCAAAAACTTGCCATTTATGGAAATGAACCCTTGGTCTGGGACGGGCCAAAAGGGAAAGATGAACCCTTGGTCTGGGACGGAGGGAGTATTTATTTTAAAAAATATAAAAATTTTATACTTTTGTTGTTAGCAAGGTTTGAACCCTTGTTAATTATAATAACTAACAACCATATATAGAGCTATCAATTCGAGAATACGGGACGGGACGAGACGAAATTATGTTGTTCCACGACGGGAACGGGACGAGACGGGACGGGACATAACGGGACGGGACTAAAATACTCCGTCCCATTCCGTCCCATTTGCGGGACGCAGGATCCCGCGGGACTCATACGGGACCCGTTGACTAGGAGGGATAAAAGTTGCCTAGACGCCAAGGCCACGGCGAAGGCTAAGACTAAGGCCACGTCCTATTTATCCTATTTATGCTTGAAACATCAACTTCAGCCTCCTCATATATATAAATCCCAGTTTTCTGTGCCTTGCATGAACTAATTAGCTGCATAAGCATTTTAGTTAGCTTCAGTTAACTGATTCTTTACTCACTCCATTCCGCTCAGTTAGAACTCGAACGTTATTAGGAAGAAATAAATTTAAATAAATTGATTTATACGTTGTGCAAAGCTAATACTACGGAGTATTTGTTATTCTTTTATTAGCTTTGCACAATGTTAATTATTATCTTGAAATAACAGCCTTCACGGCGAGAGGGTTACAATTAACATTGTCTAGTTGCATTAACTCCCCTGCATGCCTCTCTATTCCAACTCCACCCAAATTCTGCTGCTTAAGAAAAATAAAGTTGCTGATATCTTTAGAATTATTAATCAAATTAAGATAATTTATAAATAGTTACAGAATATTTGAACGTCGCGGGATGGGAACGGGATGGGCGGGATCGCACTATGTTGTCCCGCGATGGGAACGGGACGGGACGAAACGGGACGGGACTAAAATACTCCGTCCCATCCCGTTCCAAATCTATTGCGGGACGGGACGTCCCGACGGGACCGTCCCAACTTGACGGCTCTAACCATATACCACTAGACTAAACTAGATATTTGACTTATTATTGAACTTTTATTTTATGTATAATATATAATTACAATTGAATTTTACACATTATCCAAACAATGAAAATGTTATGATTTTGAAAGCAAATTCTAAGTTATTTATGTAAACTATATGGCAAACAATGATTTTTACATTGCACAACTGAGATTATATATACAAGGAAGATAGCTATATGAAGAGACTAAGCTAAAGATACATTAATCAAAATTAAAGCAAACATCTGAATGTACACGAACTGAAGTGGAAGCATCATGGAAGGCAACAGACGCATGAGGCGGGCGCCTGGCACAAGTTGAGGCGGCAGCCTCGGAGGCAGAAGGTGCAGCCTTGGTGAAAATAGGTTGAGGCGGGCGCACGAGGTCCGATGGTGCGGCCGCCCGGTTCACCGAAACTTCAGCCATGGTGTTTTCACATTGAGGCGGGCGCATGTGTTTTAGTGAGGCGGGCGCCTCACATGTTGGTGAAGCATGATGATTCTTAACACGCCCCCGCAAGATGGACGATCCTTGTGTGAGACCAATCTTGGAAACAAGAGATTGAAACCGAGCTCGGGAGAGGGGTTTTGTGAGAGCATCTGCGAGCTGATCTCGTCCTGAAATGTGTTGGACACGCAAGGTGCCAAGGTTGACTTGTTCTCGCACAAAGTGAAAGGCTAGGGCGAGATGCTTCATCCGTGAGTGGAACACTGGATTGGCAGAGTAAGATACTGCACCTAAGTTGTCGCAGTAAATGGCCGGAGTTGTAGTGAGGTTGATACCAAGCTCGGACAGGAGGTTTTTAATCCAAATGAGCTCAGCGGTAGTGGCAGCAACAGCTCGGAACTCAGCTTCAGTAGAAGAACGAGCCAAGGCTCGTTGCTTCTTTGAAGACCATGTGACGGGGTTGCGGCCTGGGTAAACAATGAAGCCCGTGGTGGACATGAAATCGTCCTTGTCTCTGCCCAATCCGCATCACAGAAGGCATGAAGAATAGGTGGAGTGTGTTTGAAAAGTTGTAATCCCAAGTGTAAGGTACCATGTAAGTAGCGTAGTAACCTTTTGAGGATACCCAATGAGATTCTTGGGGGTGATGAAGAAATTGGGCTAATTTGTTCACAGAAAAGGCAATATCGGGTCGAGTGAGTGAGAGATATTGAAGGCTACCAATAATGGCTCGAAATTCGGTTGGGTTGCAGATGGGTGTGCGGGGAAGAGCTGAGAGAGAAGGATAGGTAGCCATGGGGGTGGGAGAGGGTTTGGAGTTGTCCATGCTTTGTGCTTGTGGAGGATATCATTTATATATTTAGATTGAGAGAGTATGAGACCATCCGAATTTGGGGTGACTTCTATTCCTAGAAAATATGAGAGTGGGCCTAGATCTTTTAGAGAGAAACGAGGTGAGAGACGGTAATGAATGAAGAGAGAAAGGAGTTTGATGGACTGTGATGACTATGTCGTCGACGTAGACAAGAAGAAGAAGATAGTTAGAGTTATGAGAATAAATGAAAAGAGAGGGATCAGACAGAGACGAATGAAAGCCAAAGGAGAGAAGAAATTGTTTTAGAGCGGTGTACCAAGCACGAGGTGCTTGCTTTAAGCCGTAGATGGCTTTTGAGAGACGACACACATGAGAGGGAAGAAGAGTGTTTTGAAAACACTGGAGGTTGAGACATAAAAATTTGTTTCGGGGAGATTGCCTTGAAGGAAGGCGTTGTTGACGTCTAGTTGGCGAAGGGACCAACCACGGGTGATGGCAAGAGAGAGAACAAGACGTATTGTTACGGGTTTGACTACGGGACTGAATGTGTCGGAGTAGTCAAGACCAGGGCGTTGATGGAAGCCCTTGGCGACAAGGCGAGCTTTGTATTTGTGTATAGTGTTGTCGGGGTTGTATTTTATGCGAAACACCCATTTGCACCCGACTATGTTTGGGGCTTCATGGGACGGAACAAGAGACCATGTAGTATTACGTATGAGAGCATCGTATTCTTCTTGCATGGCGGCACGCCAATGGGGTGTGGAAAGGGCTTGTTTGGTTGAAGTTGGAAGTGAGGAAAGGGAAGGAAGGGTAGCAAGATTGGCATATTTGGGATTGGGTTTTCGGATGCCATGGGATAATCTGGTTTCTATAGTGCGGGTGGGTGGAGGGTTTGTTGAAACTGATGGTGGGTTGTTTGGGTTAGTATTTTGTGGGGCTGGTTCGGGCTGAGTATGAGGTGTAGTTTGTGGGTGAGTGTTTGGGTCTGGTGGGGTGGGAGATGTGGTAGGTATTGTTTGGGTATTGGGTGTAGTGGGTATGGTTTGGAGGATTGGAATGGAGATGGCACACCATTCATCTGTGGAGATAGTAGGAGATGTGATAGAGGTTGAGGCGAGAGTTGAGTAGGGGAATATTGTCTCAACAAATCGAACATGGCGAGAGGTATAGACTTTGTTAGTGGTTGGGTCAAGACAGTGGTAGGCACTTTGAGAGGAGGAGTACCCAACAAAAATACATGGTGTAGATTTTGGTGCAAGTTTATGAGGTGTGTATGGTTTGAGCCATGGGTAGCACAAGCACCCAAAGCTACGTAGTTTATGTTAAGAATCATCATGCTTCACCAACATGTGAGGCGCCCGCCTCACTAAAACACATGCGCCCGCCTCAATGTGAAAACACCATGGCTGAAGTTTCGGTGAACCAGGCGGCCGCACCATCAGACCTCAGGCGCCCGCCTCAACCTGTTTTCACCAAGGCTGCACCTTCTGCCTCCGAGGCTGCCGCCTCAACTTGTGCCAGGCGCCCGCCTCATGCGTCTGTTGCCTTCCATGATGCTTCCACTTCAGTTCGTGTACATTCAGATGTTTGCTTTAATTTTGATTAATGTATCTTTAGCTTAGTCTCTTCATATAGCTATCTTCCTTGTATATATAATCTCAGTTGTGCAATGTAAAAATCATTGTTTGCCATCTAGTTTACATGGTATCAGAGCCTTGTGATCAATAAAACAAACTCCTTCCTTTCTCCTGTTGCCATCTTCTTCACCCGCCATGGCTGGCCAAACCTCTAACGCCATTCCTAACACCGATGAACCCAATCGCCCCATCCTCTTGGTTAATCTCTCCCAATGCAAAACCCTAACGCCCCTCACCTACCTAGTTTGGTCGTCCCAAGTGACGTCCCTTCTTTTTGGCCTAGATCTTCTGCAATATGTGGATGGCACCCACCCCGCACCTACCGAAATCGTCACAACTGATGGCAAAGAAACACCAAACCCAGCTTTCAAAACCTGGAATAGACAGGATCGGCTCATTCTTAGTGCCCTCCTTGGAACCTTGGACACCTCTGTCGCTCCCCTTGTTTATCAAGCCAAAACTTCCAACGAGGCTTGGACAATCCTCAAGACAACCTACGCCAATCCCTCTAGAGGTCACATACTCCAACTCAAAGACAATCTCTCTTCTATCACCAAATCCTCTCTCTCTATCTCGGACTACATGCAAGCTATCAAAGCTTGCACCGACAAACTAGCCATTTTGGGAAAACCCCTAGATCCCGAAGACATTGTTGCCACCGTTCTCAAGGGTCTCGACTATGACACCTACAAACCCATAGTCGATTCCGTTCGTGCCCGTGATGACCCCATCACCTTCGAAGCCCTTCATGAGAAGCTCATTCATCATGAGCTTACCCTTAAACAACAAACTCCCTCATCCTCCTTCCCTATCTCAGCTCATGTTGCCCAAACCAAAACCCATTCCTCCCATACACCCACCCGTCCTTACCCAAACCATCCTATACTGCCAACACCCCCACAAAACCGAGCCACCACTTCACCCAATCCATTCAAGGGAAAATGCCAATATTGCAGGTATGTTGGCCATGTCATATCCCAGTGTCGACAGTTTAAACGCGATTACCCCAGTGTCAATTTTCCTCCTCCACCTTCTTCAAACCGCAACAATCGCCCGAACACATCCTATTCCCAGCCACAAGCCCACACCGTATCAGCCCCTACCTCGAACCATGCTGTACCTTGGCTTGTGGATAGTGGTGCAACACATCACTTAACCAATGATCTCTCTACTCTTGCTCTTCATCACCCTTACGATGGGAGTGATGACGTTATCATCGGTGACGGCTCCTCACTCCCCATCGCAAATATAGGTTCTTTCTCTATTCCCACCTCTCACTCTACTCTACAATTTCATAATGTCTTGCATGTTCCTCTAATCTCTAAAAACATTATCTCTGTCTCTCAATTCTGCAAAGATAACAATGCTTCCATAGAATTCTCACAATCTTCCTTTCTTTTTAAGGAACTCTCGACCCAACAAATCCTTCTTCAAGGAACAATTGACCATGGAGTATACGTTTGGCATCCCAACGCACCTCAAGCTCTCATTGGCACCGCCTCAACATCACTTCAAACTTGGCATCATAGACTAGGGCACCCCTCTCCTCCCATTGTTTCCCTTTTAAATAAATCGTTCTCTTTAAGCATTCCTTTCAATAAAACATTTTCCCATTGTAATCCTGTCTCACCAATAAAAGTCACAAACTTCCCTTTTCTACTTCATCCTTACAAACGAATGCTCCCTTGAACTTGTATTTTCCGACGTTTGGACCTCCCCGCTTTCCTCTTATGATAATTACAAATACTATGTGATTTTTGTTGACCACTTTACAAAATATACATGGCTCTATCCTCAAACAAAAATCGACACCTTCCCCACATTCGCTCGCTTCAAAACCCTTGTAGAAAAATTTTTCGCTCGCCCCATTGTTCAATTTTTCTCCGACAATGGCGGTGAGTATCTCAAACTTACTCCATCCCTTCTCCAAAATGGCATCTCTCACTTAACCTCTCCACCACATACTCCTGAACACAACGGCTTTGCCGAACGTCGTCACCGACACTTAGTCGAAACAGCCCTCTCACTTCTATCCCATGCAAAGCTTCCGCTCATTTTCTGGTCCCATGCCCTCACAACCGCAGCCTACCTAATAAATAGACTACCCACCCCCACCCTACAAAATGACTCTCCATACCTAAGACTATTTCAAAAAGCACCCAACTACTCTAAACTGTTAAGAATCATCATGCTTCACCAACATGTGAGGCGCCCGCCTCACTAAAACACATGCGCCCGCCTCAATGTGAAAACACCATGGCTGAAGTTTCGGTGAACCAGGCGGCCGCACCATCAGACCTCAGGCGCCCGCCTCAACCTATTTTCACCAAGGCTGCACCTTCTGCCTCCGAGGCTGCCGCCTCAACTTGTGCCAGGCGCCCGCCTCATGCGTCTGTTGCCTTCCATGATGCTTCCACTTCAGTTCGTGTACATTCAGATGTTTGCTTTAATTTTGATTAATGTATCTTTAGCTTAGTCTCTTCATATAGCTATCTTCCTTGTATATATAATCTCAGTTGTGCAATGTAAAAATATGCCAATCTTGCTACCCTTCCTTCCCTTTCCTCACTTCCAACTTCAACCAAACAAGCCCTTTCCACACCCCATTGGCGTGCCGCCATGCAAGAAGAATACGATGCTCTCATACGTAATACTACATGGTCTCTTGTTCCGTCCCATGAAGCCCCAAACATAGTCGGGTGCAAATGGGTGTTTCGCATAAAATACAACCCCGACAACACTATACACAAATACAAAGCTCGCCTTGTCGCCAAGGGCTTCCATCAACGCCCTGGTCTTGACTACTCCGACACATTCAGTCCCGTAGTCAAACCCGTAACAATACGTCTTGTTCTCTCTCTTGCCATCACCCGTGGTTGGTCCCTTCGCCAACTAGACGTCAACAACGCCTTCCTTCAAGGCAATCTCCCCGAAAGCTTGATCTTTATGTCTCAACCTCCGGGTTTTCAAAACACTCTTCTTCCCTCTCGTGTGTGTCGTCTCTCAAAAGCCATCTACGGCTTAAAGCAAGCACCTCGTGCTTGGTACACCGCTCTAAAACAATTTCTTCTCTCCTTTGGCTTTCATTCGTCTCTCGTCTCGATCCCTCTCTTTTCATTTATTCTCATAACTCTAACTATCTTCTTCTTCTTGTCTACGTCGACGACATAGTCATCACAGTCCATCAAACTCCTTTCTCTCTTCATTCATTACCGGCCTCTCAACTCGTTTCTCTCTAAAAGATCTAGGCCCACTCTCATATTTTCTAGGAATAGAAGTCACCCCAAATTCGGATGGTCTCATACTCTCTCAATCTAAATATATAAATGATATCCTCCACAAGCACAGCATGGACAACTCCAAACCCTCTCCCACCCCCATGGCTACCTATCCTTCTCTCTCAGCTCTTCCCCGCACACCCATCTGCAACCCAACCGAATTTCGAGCCATTATTGGTAGCCTTCAATATCTCTCACTCACTCGACCCGATATTGCCTTTTCTGTGAACAAATTAGCCCAATTTCTTCATCACCCCCAAGAATCTCATTGGGTATCCCTCAAAAGGTTACTACGCTACTTACATGGTATCAGAGCCTTGTGATCAATAAAACAAACTCCTTCCTTTCTCCTGTTGCCATCTTCTTCACCCGCCATGGCTGGCCAAACCTCTAACGCCATTCCTAACACCGATGAACCCAATCGCCCCATCCTCTTGGTTAATCTCTCCCAAATCTGAAAACCACTAACGCCCTCGCTACCTAGTTTGGTCGTCCCAAGTGACGTCCACTTCTTTTTTGGCCTAGATCTTCGCAATATGTGGATGGCACCCACCCCGCACCTACGAAATCGTCCAACCGATGGCAAAGAAACACCAAACCCAAATTTTCAAAACCCGGAATAGACAGGATCGGCTCATTCTTAGTGCCCTCCTTGGAACCTTGGACACCTCTGTCGCTCCCCTTGTTTATCAAGCCAAAACTTCCAACGAGGCTTGGACAATCCTCAAGACAACCTACGCCAATCCCTCTAGAGGTCACATACTCCAACTCAAAGACAATCTCTCTTCTATCACCAAATCCTCTCTCTCTATCTCGGACTACATGCAAGCTATCAAAGCTTGTATAACTGAGATTATATATACAAGGAAGATAGCTATATGAAGAGACTAAGCTAAAGATACATTAATCAAAATTAAAGCAAACATCTGAATGTACACGAACTGAAGTGGAAGCATCATGGAAGGCAACGGACGCGTAGAGGCGGGCGCCGGCACAAGTTGAGGCGGCGGCCTCGGAGGCGAAGGTGCGGCCTTGGTGAAAATAGGTTGAGGCGGGCGCCCGAGGTCGATGGTGCGGCCGCACAGTTCACCGAAACTTCAGCCATGGTGTTTTCACATTGAGGCGGGCGCATGTGTTTTAGTGAGGCGGGCGCCTCACATGTTGGTGAAGCATGATGATTCTTAACAATTTAAATTTTATAAAATTTGAATATTTATTGAATTCAAAATCAATGTATCCAAACGGACCCTAAATGTATTTTCAATTCAAAGCAGAGGTGGTGAGGACTTTGTTGTAGCAAGCTAGCTAGAGTTAGGGATTTCAAACCTCTGAGCCTTTCTATTAATTAAATCATCAATACTTAGGTTTAATATTTTGTTTATGTTAAATTCATCTGAAAATAAAATTAATTTTAATTTTATACTTCCTTTGATCCCATAATAAATTAATGTTATTTTTCCATCTTAAAATAAATATTGCATTTTCAAATAAAATAATAATTTTAGTACAATTTTACCATTGTACAAAGAGTATATAAGTAAATAAAATGCTATAAATATATTTTTTAAAATGTTAAACATGTCAAATGCGATATTTAGTACAATTTTACCATTGTACAAACACTATATAATTAAATAAAATGCTATAAATATTTTAAAAATAAATATTACGTTTTCAAATAAGATAATAATTTTAATACAATTTTAAAATTATATAAAAAATATATAAATAAATAAAATGCTATGAATTTTTTTTTAAATGTTAAACACGTCAACTGACATTTATTTATTAGGAAAAAAGTCATTCTACATTTTACAACATTCTCAATGCAACATTGCTCAGTCCATATTGTGAGTTAATTTGTAGGTTTTAGGTGGGACCACTCGATGTTGGACCCTTGAAGGGTTCATAATGAAATCCCAGTGGCTCAAACAACATGGAGGTGAACCCCAATTGAATGAAAGAGACAATGAACAAGGTAATGTCATTATCCACATAACTAAAATCCAAACAAGAAAACGGTTGTTATTGTTTCTTTCCTATTTTTGTGTTTCAGGTAACATGACTTTTGTCAGAGTTACAAGTCTTTGTTTACTTCTTCTAAAAAATAAAAATCTACTATCTCCGTTTCATACGAGATATGATTTTTGTGTTCGACACGTTAATAAACAAAAAGCTTTGAAGATTTAGGTGTTGTGAATATGAAAAATAAGGTAAGAAATAGAAAATGGGGTAGAATAATAAGTGAAAAATTATTGTGAATGTGACAGTGTGTCTCACAGAATAAAACATTTTCATTTTTGAGTTGCTTTATTTCGAGTGGTGGCAAAATATCCTTACTCGAGTGGGATCGAGGGAGTACTGTCCAATTTAGCATCTTGGTTAATTGGGATTGTGTATTAATTCTACTTCTATTTCAAAGTTGGTTCCCTCTAGTTTCTTTTTATTAATTTCTCTCCTCATTTTTTTTCTGAATATTTAGGACTCAAATTATATGACAAAGATTGAATGAGATGGTTTACAAGAAAGATTAATACACAATTACCGTGCCATTGCTAGAAGTTGCGGAATTGGGCCAAGGCCCATTAGTCCTACTCCTCCACGGCTTTCCTGAATGCTGGTACACCTGGCGCAACCAAATGGTCTACTTAGCCTCTCACCATTACTGTGCCGTTGCTCCTGACTTATGAGGCTTCAGTGACACGACCGGTGCACCGACTTCCGATTCTTCCAAGTTCACCACCCTCCATGTTGTTGGTCATCTTGTGGGCTTGCTTGAGGCCGTGGCACCAGATGAGGAGAAGCCCAATCCATAAGACCATTGATGTTTTGCGTCATATTTATGGGGATGATTACTATATAATCAGATTTCAGGTATTTACTTTCTTCGGTAAATTAAATACATCATTCCTCTAATAACAAATTAACAACTTGTCATATCAAAGTTTTAAAGAATATGATATGCTTTTATATATATATATATATATATATATATATATATATATATATTATAAATGGTAGTGGTCCTTACTACACTATAGTTGAATGAACAGTATCAAGTGCCAAATTTTCTATTTTGCACTCACTAAGTTGTCCCTTTTCCATTTTGCCCTAAAATTTTTTTTTTTTTAAAATAAATTTTTTTTTAATTAAAAAAAAAATAAAACACGTGTCCTTGGACACGGGCTTTTGCTAGTATATATATATATATATATATATATATACTCCTCCGTCCACTTTGTTAATTCACAAGCATCTGTTCACGCGTGGATTAAGGAAAAAAATAATGATATAAATGTTGTGAGTGTAAAAGTAAATAGGAGAGAGAATGAGTGGAGGAAATAGTAAATTATAATGGTGTTGTGAGTATTAAAATAATGTAGGAGAGAGAATGAGTGGGGTAGGGTTAATATTTTAATAATAAAAACTTTCCATTTTAGGTAAAAAAACAAAGTGTGAAGTATGTATTTGGACGCCCAAAATAGAAAGTTTGAAGTAAGTAAATGAACGGAGGGAGTGTATATATATATATATATATATATATATATATATATATATATATATATATATATATATATATATATATATATATATATATATATATATATATATATATATATATATATATATCTATAGTATAAATAAGAACTGTCCACCTCACCATGTGAACAGTACTATGAATAGTGTCAACTGCCAAATTTCCCATTTTGCCCTCACTAAGTTGTCCCTTTCCCATTTTGCCTTTAATTTTTTTTTTAAATTAAAAAAAAAACGTGTCATCGGACACGGGCTTTTACTAGTATATATATATAAATGAAAATATTTACGATTTTAGGCCGCTAAACGAACCATTGTTGAAAACTGCAAACCACCAAACCGGTCGAACCGTGAATCGTCAATTGAAGGTTGTGTTACGATTTTAGCTTCTAAATCAATGGTTTAAACCAACGGTTCAAACCGGTCGAACCGTGAACCGTCAATTGAAAGTTGTGTTACGATTTTAGCTTATAAATCGAATGGTTTAGACCGGCTGTTTGAACCGCCGGTTAAACCAGCTATATTTTTGAAAATTGTTACCGATTGTCTATAATTTTGATTTTTTTAATGTAGTAATTTAATTTTTGAGGTAAAGGCTCTAAAATGCACCCCCACACACTCAATTATAAAAGGATAATGTTGATTGTCCTACTTTATGCATGTTTAGCTAATATTAATAAAATTTTAAGTGTACCATCCTTTTTTTTCAAAATATTTCCTTCTCACTCTTAAGTCTCACCCCTTAATTATTTTTTTTAAAAAATGTAAGTCCAAAATATATTTAATGATGCAGGAAACGGTCCAGATCAGCCTCAGTCCATCAATTAGGTTGATCCCTAGCTATTAGATCTGAAACTACGAACACACGACTAGCCGGGATTGTCTCCGGCTAAGATCCTCCGGCGTGATGATGAGATAACATATATTTGTGCTTATAAACTGAATTGAATAATGGAATACTCAAATAGCAAATAAGACATTACCCGTTCACGTTGGATGATGTAGGGTATTTATAGTGTTGAAATAGGATCACGTTGAATTCCTAGGATCACGGAGATAATCTTGGCGTAACTGACTCCGAGAAAGTAGGAGGCGGTTACAAATAACGACGTGGGTCGGCACGCGTGTTGGTAGGTCGAGGTCGACTGAGTAGCCAAGTGCCACCTGACTTTATGTTTTGGCTTGATCTATTGGGCCTGGCCCGTCACTTTTATTCCCTTCAGTGCCCCCCAACTTTCTGAGTTGACTTTGTCGACCAGGAAGTTATGAAAAATTTATGAAGTCTTACATAGCTCGTCGTTGGATGATCGACGATGTTGATTGGTCGACGTTGTCAGATGGTCAACTGAGTTTACGTGGCTTGATCTCGACCTATTGACTTTTTTACGGTTGGATTCGTTGGAGCGCCGCAATGATTAAATGGTAAGGCGTTTGGACATCTCTCTTGGGAAACGCTACTGGCATTAATGGGCGGAAATAACCGTTGTGCCCCTAACCCTTTCCAATTGAGGTAAGGATTAGGATAAGTATAAAAAGCCAAATCATTTTCCTTTTACAACTTTACAATCCCCAAATTCTCGTACCCATAGCAAGAACAAAAGGCAAAGAGCTTTCGGATTTCCCAGTGCAAACAAGTTTTCCGTTCGTTTCCGATCTCCCACTACAAGAAAACTGACTTTACGCGATTGCTTTTGGCGATGGCAAAAAAAGCAGTCTCGTTTGATTATATAAGGAGACGGCTTTTGTGACTGCATTTAGTGCAGTCACATTAGGTTAGATTGATGGCTAAGCAGTCACGGATGCCATCACATATATGCTTTTCCTTTGGCGCCAACAATGTAGTCCGAATTCGGGAATGAGAAATTATAACACGATTGTATTTTTATCAAAGGCGGTGGCTTTAGCAGTTGCGTTTTATAAAAATATTAAATTAAACAATTTAAAAATTGGATTTTTAATTATTTGTAAAGGCGACTGATTTTGCAATCACGTTATATAAAAAATAAATTAAAAAATTCAATTACACAATTAAAAACTTTTTTTTTTCTGCATAGCATTCACGATTCCACGACTGATTTAGAAAAATCCTTTGTTTTCTTTTCCTTTCTCACTTTCCTTTCCTCTTCCTCTTCCCTCTCAGCGGCAACGACGATTCCTCCAGCGGCGATTCTTCCTCCGGTATCAGGTGACTCTCGCTCTCTCTCTCTCTCTCCTTCGCTCGCTCTCTCTCTCTCTCTCTCTCTCTCTCTCTCTCTCGCAGGGGCGGATCCAGGGCAGAGGTGGGTAGGGCTCAAGCCCACCCCAGATTTTTAGATTTTTTTTTTAATTATACCCACACCTACACGCAAACGCAAACCCCAATCCCATCATCTTGACTTTAGTCTTCAATCTTCATAATGTTACCAAAGAGAAGGGGTTACCGGACAAGATGGGTGGGTGACCCAAAGGTTTTTCATCTCCCTCCGACTAATTTGAATTCGATGAAGAATGATAGAGTCTGTTAATTTAGTTTCTGATTTCTTTTCATGGAAAAATCTCATTTTGATTTTGATTTGGATTTGGATTTGGGGCTAAAATTTGGAAACCCACAGTTGGGTTTGATTTTTTATTTCAATTTTGGTGGTGTGGTTGGCGGTTGGCGGTTGGGGGTGGCAATGTTATGGTTCTAGTGGTGGAAATGAGGTGGTGGTGGTGGTGAAGACATTTATGCCCTCCGCCTGGATGAAGACTACTAAATCCATTAAATAGACTCACAACTGTTAAATGTATTTAACGAGTGTGAGTCTTTTTCTTATATCGTTGAAATTTTTGTTATCTTTTTAACGTCGTTAGGGTACGTTCCATTATATGAAATGAGATGCAAAAGTATGTTACATTAAGATGTCAAAAATTAGCACGTTCCATTAATTGTAAAAAAACGTATAGTACGTTACTCAATTTGTCATTAACCCTTGAGTTTTGGAGACAATTACTGCGTGCTTCCCAACTTATCTCAAATCTCCAAATGCTGCTGATCGATCTTAATCAATTTAGTCCATCTTGCTAGTCAACTAGCAAATCAAATTCAGATTTCATTTCAATGATTTCAAATGCGACATGTCCTCTTCTTGTTGTTTGTTTTGTTTAATTAACCTGCCATGGACTTTGAAGTTCATCGTTGGAACATTTAATCACAATGATATTGGAATAATAGTTCATTGAATCACATTATTACACTTATTTGCTTCCTGACTTATGGTCTACGCATCTTTTTTATTGAAATAATAGTTTTTTTTTACAAAGTAAATTGATGATAATGCCCTATGTGACTATGTCATAATTGAAGTAAATGCACCATGTTGACTTTATCTTTATTTCTGATGAAACCTGAGTGTTATTCCCGGTGAGATAGAGTCATGGACTGCAGAAATAAAGTTGATAAAGAAGTTCTTCACCTGTATAAAGTTTAAATTTTAAAAGAAGGCCTTTCAATCCTGACTTTTGAAAAATATCATCTCAGCTTCGTGGATAGCACGGAGGGAGTCAAAGCTGTAGTAACTTTAGAAATTTTAAGAGTCTCTCGCTCTCTCTCTCTCTCCATGTCTAATGGAAGGATCGATTTTCTTCAACCATGATGGGCCTCCCTAGTTTATTTTGATTACATAAATTACGGGGCGTTTGCAGTTGATTGGGGGAGGAGAGAGTAATGGGGATGTTGAGATTTAAGTGGGGATTATGCGAAAATATCTGGATTTTGATTAATGATAAAGTACAATATTTACTAGGATTTTCAATATACACAAATTTATATTGATTTCTCACAAAATTTCATTACATACAAAGTTAAATAATGTTTTCAAAACCCCCAAAGTAGATCTCTGTTTGTTCCCTCTATTTTGATTACAAATTATGGCTTTTTATTATAATTCCTTTTCGTGGATGATTATACTAGTTTTATGGATGCATCTGTGCGTAATTGGTATTCCTAGTTAGTTTATCATAAACAACAAAATAGATTTAATGTATTAATTTTTTGTGACAATTGTTTTTTGTACTCAAATTAATATTAACTATTTAAGTTTTTTTGATTTTTGACACAAAGTTACTCAAAAACCGTTATTTCATTAGATTATGTATAGTTGTATTAACATTTTTATTATTACTTTGCAGAACTAATTATCTGTTTGGCTCTATTACAACTCAATACTTGTTGTGTTTGTTGGGTTTTGGGGTTACAAACGCAGCGGAAAAAACTTTGAAAAATAACAAAACCCTAGCCCTATGATCCGCCTGCATGAAGAGATTAGAAATATATATGAAATTGAATTTACATACCTTAATGCGATTATGTTTGTTTCAAAACGGATCTTCAAAAACGAATCACAAAACGAATCTCAAAACTGTTGGTGAAGGTTTTGATCTTCTCCTTGTTCTTACTTGGTGATGAATCAACGATCGAAGACTTCATGCTTTTGGTGATAAAGTAATCACCCTCTATCGGTAATCCACACGCGAATGGACCAAGAACTCTTTTTTTTGGATTGCTAGATGATCCCCGATTGTTGAATCAATATTGAACAATCAATGACTTTTTAGTAGAATGAATCTATGAATTTTGATATTTGATTCGTAATCAAAATCAACCAATTAGTGTTTCATAAACTCTAATTTTCGTCACATTTTGCTGGGACAAAAGGTTTCTATTTATACTTATTATAAATCCCTAACACTTAGGGAAAAGAGTCATTTTTCCTTGCAAAAACGAGTTTCCAGCGTCGCAAGCACGAGTCGTCCCCCAGGGCACGAGTCGTGAGGACGAGTCGTCCCTGAGGGGACAATTCGTCCCCTATTGCACGCCCTCTGATACAGTCGTCCCTTCACAAGGCACGACTTGGGCTAAAACGGGACGAGTCGTCCCCTCAGCCCATATTTCACCCTTTTAGCCATTTTCAATCCGTTCTTTTGTGTGTGACCCTTTAGGAATTATATTTTATGTTGGTAGTGAGTTTGAAACATCAACCTCACAAGACATATGTGACTTCTAGAAAATCATTATGTCCACCCAATTAAATATAACATCAGAGCTTGATTCCTTGATAATCAAATGTCACAATCCCTTTATCCACGATGTCAAATTGAACATGAGTCATGGTCCATGTCAACTCATCTTGTTCAATTCTTTCTCGATTCCGAATACGTTGATATTCCAAGTGCATTTGATCTCTATCAAATCTCTTGAGTGTGGCCACACATTTCATCAACATCATTCATTGAGTGGCCCAAGCAAACATCTCTCTCAACTAGAGGGACAAATCCCATCTTGACTTATCATTCTTCCCTACAGAAATCCAATCGTCCCAACATAGCCCTTATTGCTATCCGATTAAAGATAGTGTTAGACTATATCAAACACAACGTTCATCATGTGGAAGACGATGATAATCTCAGGTTCAAAGGATTCAATGACATGACTATAATGAGATTTAATCATGACACATATGACTATAGACCATGTCATAAATCTCATCGGTAGGTTCTGTCCAATACTTGTTCTCTAGCAAGTATCCATAAGTGTAATGTGCATCATATGCATATAATCATCTCCATGATTATCCACTACCAACTTATACTAGTTATTCACAATAACTAGGGACGCAGTTCAATATAATAAACATGCAAACATATAGTGAACCAAATAATACTTTCTCTATAATAAATGATAAAGACAATTACGTAGCGATTTAGGTTATAAGTCAAACATAACTAAATGCCTAAGGCACTACACTAACAGTGTTGCTGTCATTTTGATACACATTTGTTGTGTTCTTAAACTTCATTTTTCTAGAATAATGTCTCATCGAGATTGGATGTATGTAAATGTGGTTGATAAGTCCAAACGCGCTATATTTATTAAGGGGTTTGAAGAGTTTCTTGACTTTGCATTTTCCCACCACGAGTGTGTAGAGGATGTCATGATTCGATGTCCATCATCTTAATGTGATTTTAGTTGCTACAAAACATGAGAATGTGTACGTATGTGTCTACTTTTATATGGGTTTGTTGCTGATTATAAAATATGGAGTAGACACGGGGAATCTAACATTGAGAGGGATATTGATATTGAAGATGAGGGGAATTATGAAAATTGGGTTAATGAAATGTTAACGGAAGCTGCGGGTCCTAATTATGATCCATCTAATGAACATCCTAATGCTAAATCAAAAATGTCTTATGACTTGTTTGAGTCTGCAAATGAAGCATTGTGGAAGGGTTGCAAGTCTGATACCACGTTGAGTGCTATAAGTCAGATTTTACACTTTAAGTCAGAGTATGGCATACCCAATAAAGGTGTTGACCAAATACTTTTGTTTATAAAACGAATGCTGCCGGATGAATACAAGTTGCCTGATTCTTATTATAACTGTAAGGCAATGATGAAGGGTCTCAGTCTTCCTTGTGAGAAAATACATGCATGCGAGAATGATTGTATCTTGTTTTGGAGAAATAATAAAGACTTGAAAGAATGTCCCGTGTGTGGTGAGTCTAGGTACAAAATATTTGATATAACCATAAAGGTAAAACGTAAGTCTATTCCAAGAAAGGTCTTACGTTATTTCCCACTTATTCCTAGGCTTCAAAGACTTTACTTGTCATCAAAGACAACAACACATATGTGGTGGCATGGTGTAAAGCGTATGAATGTTGAGGGTGAGCTTAGGCATCCAGCAGATGGTGAGGCATGGAAGGATTTTGATTAAAAGTATCCTTCCTTTCTTTGCGAATCTTTCGAAATATTAGACTTGGTTTGGCTACGGATTGGTTTAATCCATTTGGGCACTCAAGTAAGCCACACTCCACATGGCCCGTATTCATTGTTCCCTATATTCTCCCACCGTGGATGTGTATGAAGCCAGAATACATGTTTATGCCTCTGGTCATTCCAGGACCTAAGGGTCCTGGCAGGGAACTTGATGTCTATTTAGAGCCATTAATAGATGAGTTAAAACATTATGGGATGTTGGGGTTGAAAGTTACGACATTTCACTAAAACAAAACTTTACTTTAAGGGCTGCTCTGATATGGATTGTTAGTGACTTCCCTGCATATGGTATGTTATCTGGGTGGAGTACACATGGGAAGAATTCATGCCCTTGTTGTATAGACACCACTGTAGCTTTTAACCTTACTGAAGGTAGAAAGCCATGCTACTTTGGGTGTCATCGTCGATGGTTAAGTGCTAAACATATATGGCGGTTAGATAAACAAAAATTTAACAATAAGACAGAGCGAAAGATGGCTGCTCAAAGGCAAAGTGGCAATGAAATTTTGGCTTACCTGAGTAAATTTGATTCGATCACTTTGGGGAAAGGGAAGAATAGTGACGAAAAAACTCTTGGGTTTGGGGTTGAGCATAATTGGACTAAAAAAGTATTTTCTTACGGTTGCCATATTGGAGCAAGCTTTTGATTCGACATAACTTATAGTTGATGCATATTGAGAAGAAAGTTTTTGATAATGTTTTTTATACTGTAATGAATGTGAAGGGGAAAACCAAAGATAATTTAAAATCCCGCAAAGATTTGAAAATTCTTGGTATAAGAGCTGCATTACATCCAATAGAGAGGCACAATAAAACTCCAATACTTCCAAAAGCCAAGTACACTTTGACAAATGAACAGAGTAAGCAAGGGTATGAGTGGTTACAGTTGCTAAAAGTTCCGGACGGGTTTGCTAGAAACATTTCTCGATGTGTTAACCCAAAAGAGTGTAAGATATCCGGGCTTAAGACACATGATTGCCATATTTTAATGGAGAGATTCATGCCAATAGCCTTTCGTGAATTCTTACCCAAGGATATTTGGGAACCACATCATACCTCTCTTGGTTAAGCCTTTTATCTCTTTTCTATTTTTTCATCCCTTTTGCTGCACTCAGTCAATTTGAATTGGTTTGCAGTCATTATCTATGTTTTAACTTTGAATCATCAATCATAATTTTATTTGGCCTATATATTCTCTCTCTCTACTCTCTCACACACACATATTTATATTTATTGCATGAAAGAAATGGCATGCACCAGCACTAGCAGCACTAGTATGGCATTGCTTTTAACACATGGATAGGCATCACTATTGGTTATACTGTAAATGTATATTTTTCCTATATTAGGATGTTTAAGCCTTTTATCTCTTTCTAATTTTTCATCCCTTTTGTAGCACTCAGTCAATTTGAATTGGCTGGCAGTCATTATCTATGCTTTAACTTTGAATCATCAATCATAATTTTATTTGGCCTATATATTCTTTCTCTCTCTCGCTTTCTCACACACACATATTTATATTTATTGCATGAAAGAAATGGCATGCAACAGCACTAGTAGCACCAGTATGGTATTGCTTTTAACACATACATAGGCATCACTATTGGTTATACTGTACATGTATGTTTTTCATATATTATGATGCTTAAACCTTTTATCTCTTTTCTATTTTTTCATCCCTTTTGCAGCACTCAGTCAATTTGAATTGGTTGGCGGTCATTAACTATGCTTTAACTTTGAATCATCAATAATAATTTTATTTGGCCTAGATATTCTCTCTCTCTCTCTCTCTCTCTCGCTCTCTCACACACACATATTTATATTTATTGCATGAAAGAAATGGCATACACCAGCACTAGCAGCACCAGTATGGCATTTCTTTTAACACATGCATAGGCATCACTATTGGTTATATTGTAAATGTATGTTTCTCCTATATTAGGATGCTTAAGCCTTTTATCTCTTTTCTATTTTTTTATCCCTTTTGCAGCACTCACTCAATTTGAATTGTTTGGCAGTCATTATCAATGCTTTAACTTTGAATCATCAATCATAATTTTATTTGGCCTAGATATTCTCTCTCTCTCGCTCTCTCACACACACATATTTATATTTATTGCATGAAAGAAATGGCATGCACCTGCATTAGCAGCACCAGTATGGCATTGTTTTTAACACATGCATAGTCATCACTATTGGTTATACTATAAATGTATGGTTTTCCTATATTAGGATGCTTAAGCCTTTTATCTCTTTCTATTTTTTCATCCCTTTTGCAGCAATCAGTCAACTTGAATTGGTTGGCATTCATTATCTATGCTTTAACTTTGAAACATCAATCATAATTTTATTTGGCCTAGATATTCTCTCTCTCTCTCTCTCCCTCTCTCTCACACACACACATATTTATATATATTGCATGAAAGAAATGGCATGCACTAGCACTAGGAGCACCAGTATGGCATTACTTTAAACACATGCATATGCATCACTATTGGTTATATTGTAAATGTACGTTTTTCCTATATTAGGATGCTTAAGCCTTTTATCTCTTTTCTATTTTTTCATCCCTTCTGCTGCACTCAGTCAATTTGAATTGGTTGTCAGTCATTATCTATGTTTTAACTTTGAATCATCAATCATAATTTTATTTGGCCTATATATTCTCTCTCTGCTCTCTCACACACACATATTTATATTTATTGCATGAAAGAAATGGCATGCTCCAGCACTAGCAGCACCAGTATGGCATTGCTTTTAACACATGTATAGGCATGACTATTGGTTATACTGTAAATGTATGTTTTTCCTATATTAGGATGCTTAAGCCTTTTATCTCTTTCTATTTTTTAATCCCTTTTGCAGCACTCACTCAATTTGAAGTGGTTGGCATTCATTATCTATGCTTTAACTTTGAATCATCATTCATAATTTTATTTGGCCTAGATATTCTCTCTATCTCGCTCTCTCACACACACAAATTTATATTTATTGCATGAAAGAAATGGCATGCACCAGCACTAGCAGCACCAGTATGGCATTGCTTTTAACACATGCATAGGCATCACTATTGGTTATATTGTAAATGTATGTTTTTCCAATATTAGGATGCTTAAGCCTTTTATCTCTTTTTCTATTTTTTCATCTCTTTTGCAGCACTCACTCAATTTGAATTGGTTGGCAGTCATTATCTATGCTTTAACTTTGAATCATCAATCATAATTATATTTGGCCTAGATATTCTCTCTCTCTCGCTCTCTCACACACACATATGTATATTTATTGCATGAAAGAAATGGCATGCACCAGCATTAGCATCACCAGTATGGCATTACTTTTAACATATGCATAAGTATCACTATTGGTTATACTGTAAATGTATGGTTTTCCTATATTAGGATGCTTAACAAAGCAAAAGATTTTTAAAACGATGATGAGGGTCAAACTTTCATTTTACCCCTTTCTTTAACTGTTGTGTGTGTGTGCATGTGCTTTACTTTTTTGTTTTACAAAAAAAAATAAAAATACAAAAAAATGCATCAATATACATCTGTGCATACATTTAAAATTTTGCAAAAACTTCTGTTTTACTCAGAAAAAGAATTTTAGAGACCGTACACTACGCGCACTGCTGCCTCAGTTACACCGCACACTACTCGCACTGCTGCCTCGGTTACACCGCACGCTACGCGCACTGCTGCCCCGGATACACTGCACACTACAACCCTTAACCCGGGGTCGTCTTAGTTGCAGTTCGTTTGGCCTTCCTACGCCTCTCGGACGCGCACGGGATCATCCCAAACATCCCATCCTAGCCAAGCGTCAACCCTGCACGTTTGAGTCTTGAGTCACACTCTGTCCAGACCCGGTTGGTTTTTACCCAGTCCGTGTCATACAAGCCTAGATACATATCCCATGCCGGCCATTTTCTTAGTCGAAGCTCGAAACTCAAGATCCCTTGCGCAAGCAAACGATGAAAGGTCATGCTAAAATCTTGACCTGATCTTGATTTCCGAAGCTACACCCAGACAATGTTCCGTCCGGGATATACATCCATGCCCACATGACACCATGTCATCAAGCCTTAATACGTCAGCCATGACGATATGACCCAGCCAACGCCTAACGTCACAGATCCCTTGCGCAAGCAAGGTAAAGAGAGGTCATGCCGAACTCTTGACCCGATCTTGACTCAGGTGCCGGCCCGGCTCACTATTCACATGGCTAACGCATTAAAACGAACATGACAGGTTCGGTCCTTAGGTTCGGTTTTTTCTTTTAGGCCGGTGGAAATCGCTTGCCCATCACCCCCTCCAGCGAACCGAGAGTGATCAAGAATACCCGGGAACTACTCTCCCCGTGTCAAATCCGCAAGGTCCAACATCCTTTCCACCGCAGTCACCACCGCAGTCACCAGGGCAGTCCATCAGCTCCCCATGGCCAAGTCAGTGGATAACAACGAGGAAAATGGGACCTTACCCTCGAGAAATTTCCCAACCTTGGAAGAAGTTTGGCAGGTCCTCATGACTATTGAGAAATGCCAAGGTGAACAACAAGCCTGGATTGAAGGTGCCATGCACCACTTCGGGACATTAGCCACCCAACTACCTGGGGCTTCCAAAGTCATGCCCGCTCCTGCAGCTTCTAACATCTCTCACTGTCTCCCAGAAGTCAACCTGTTGCCCTCATACGAGCCATGCAGTTACGACATAAAGCCACAAGACCTCCCGGGGGAAGACATGCCCATTCAGTATCCTGAGGTCCCGGTACCACCGCCGAACAACGAACACATCTGGTGGGACGTCTGCGATTGCACTGCTTGCCTGGAAATGGAATTCCAGGATGAAATGAACGAGGGCCGCCCTCGAAGAAAGAAGAAACCCTCTTCTCAACAAAAACTGAAGAAGAGATACGAATCCGGTGACCCAGCCTGGTCGGAACCCTCGGGGAACCATCGGGAAAATTTGACTACTATGTCATCTACTCCGAGAAATCTCCTCGGCCCTAGCTCTGCACAAGGCCACGGCAACGTGCGCGCCATGATCAGTGGGGACGAGCTCCGCACCGCCACCGACGGCCCGAAGGTCCAGATACCTCGGCCACTTGTCTTGGGAGGATCTCAAAGCCACTTTGTTGATGCTTCAATAAAAGCTATGATGGTGAACGAATTGAAATGCGCGGTCGGCCCTACGCCAATCAAGGCCCCCTCTGACGTAAATAGGAGAGACAAGCAAAGCGGCAAAGCCGAGAGGTGAACGTTCTAACGCGTTCGGTCAAATCCCGACGAATCCTCCATGGGCGGACAAAAGGCCCGGCCATTACGAACCACGAGGCTGAAAAGGGGCCCTATGCCAAAGAAGCCGAAACCCTTGACCCAGGCGAAGATCTGTCTTAACTCAGCTCAAGCGTACTCAGGCTAACATCTCGCTCTGGTCTTTACTCACTTTATCTTACCCGCACAAACTCAAGTTGGAAGAAAGTCTAGCCCAGACCATGGTTCCCATCACCGTGACACCTGATGAAGCGGTTCAGATGATCGACAACGTTAGTTACAGCAACATCATCACCTTCACGGAGCTCGACCTCCCAAAATTTGGGGCTGACCACAATGAGCCTCTTTACATAACAGTTCAACTGGACGAGCGTGTTTCCCTCGAGTCTTGGTAGATGGGGGATCATCCATGAACGTCCTTCCATCCAAAATGATGGATGTGCTAGGGATCAAAGCAACTGATCTGAAACCCTCAACTCAGGCAATCAAGGCATACGACTTAACATCTCGCCCAGTCTTGGGAATAGACACCTTGAACCTATGGTTCAGAAAGCAGATGGTCCCGACCGACTTCCAAGTCATCGACATCCCGATCACATTCACTGCCATCTTGGGACGCCTTTGGCTACACCAGATCAATGGGGTGGCATCCACCCTCCATCAGTGTGTAAAGTTCGTCCAAGGAACAGATCTTACCATCATCTACGGTGATAGCATAATCACCGAGGGGACCGACACAAACGGCGTCCCGGTCTTAGAGATCAAACACGAGAATGACGGCATGATGCTAACAGGGTTCACCATCGAAAGCCCAAAAGCCCAGGTGTGCCACATAGACCTGCCTTTGATTGGGGACAAGATCCCTCCCCCGATGAAAATGATGAAGCACATGAACTACATCCCGGGGCTCGATTTGGGAAAACGCCATCAGGGTACCCAACAAATCATCAACATCAAGGAACAGAATACCCTACATGGCCTGGGATACATTCCTACTCCCGAACACATTGCGAAAGACAAGCGAGCTGCACGGAAACGCTCCGCAGATAACAAAAGAGGCTTGTACGCAATCTCCGATCTTCGCCCTTACAGCTTCGACATGACCAAGTACTTCACAATGAAAGCCGACAGTTTGAACGAAGACACAGGAAAGGGAACAGAGCTGATCAACGCCAAACAAAGCTGGCCGATAACCATGGACAAGCTCCAGCAGAACCTGGCAAGATTCAGAGGCCTTAAGCCAAATCCAGTCAGAAGAGCATTTCTTGATGCACCAACTCTGCCGGGACCCACGACCACCACTATTCACAATGAATTTTGGTTCGGGAAAACCCCCTCTTTGGCAGAAGAACTCGAAATACTCTCTGTCAACACCCCTGCCTCCAACAAGCGGGACGAGTCTGCATTCGAGCCAGTAATGCCCAAGACAAAAGCAAAAGACTCCGCAGACGATGCTTGGAACGAGCCACTGCTCCACCTGCTCTTCAATGAAGAAATCGAGGTGCCAGATCTAATCGATTTTGTTTCTAATAACTCTATGATAGCCATGATCGGGAACGGTGACACAAAGCCTTTCAAACCCCGCCTCCTATCAAGCTCATTGCCACTCAATAACTGGGCCACCTTCTCGGACCCGCGCCGGCCAAAGGAACATGATCGAACAACTTGGTCTGACCCCTCGAGTCCTAGAGTCCAGTGTCAAAACCCATCCTAAGTCCATTATCTTTGAGTTTGAGTCTCTCGAGTCATTTGATGGCCTCACGCCAGAAGATTACGAACTCATTGCCAATAATGTATTCCCGTATGCTCTTAATGAATGCTTCGATCTTTCCGAGTATACTCTCATTGCATCTTTAACAACTGATAAATTAACTAACACACAAACAGTTAATAACGATTCAATTGATAAAGAAGCAGACACATTAAATGAACAATGCATCAAGCAAACATTTAAGCATGTTGTCAAACGAGAGAAAAACCGGGCCCAAGCTGCCGAGGAGGTTTTAATCACAGCGATTTGCGAAATTGCTGAAGAGCCAAAGAGACGCCAGTCCAAAGCCATTTCCAGCACAGTTCAGATCTTCCAATACCTCAAGAACGGGGAAACCGCCTTCATGAACGAAGAAGGCCAACACAGGGAAGGAGTCAAGGCCAAGAGCATTATGGCCCTAAAATGCCTCGCCTCCCACTTCGTCATCCTTGGGTACATGTTGTACAAAAAACGCTACCAAGGACCACTCCTACGCTGCATCAGCCAGGAAGAAGCAAACAAGCACATGAGCGAAGTCCACAATGGGGCTTGCGGTCCCCACATGAACGCCAGAGCCCTGATGCAAATCATTCTCAGGATGGGCTACTACTGGATTTCCATGGAGGCAGACTGCATCCACTTTGTCCGAAGTTGCGACAAGTGTCAACGGTTCTCCAACCTCAATCACCTACCCCCTCACGACCTTTACTGCATGACTACACCCTGGCCCTTCGCCACTTGGGGAATTGACGTCATCGGGAAAATCGCTCCACCGGGCAGCAACGGTCACGAGTTCATCTTAGTAGCCATCGACTACTTCACCAAATGGGTCGAAGCCAAGTCTTACAAGGTGCTCACCTCCAAGAAAGTCGCACATTTCCTCAAGGAAAACATCATCTGCCGATACGGCATCCCGCACGAGGTCATATCAGACAACGGCTCACACTTCGAAGGGGAATGCGACAGACTGCTGGCCGAATTCAAGATCACACGCCACAAATCTTCTCCCTACCGGCCATAAACAAATGGCGCCGTAGAAGCAGCAAACAAGACTCTCGAACGGATCATCCGAAAAATGACCACCCGAGGACGAGATTGGCCCGAAAAGCTGCACCTTGCACTTTGGGGCTACCGAACATCAGTCAGAACGGCCACGGGAGAAACTCCATTCGCCCTGACATACGGGATGGAAGCAGTCCTCCCCATTGAATTAGAAATTCCCTCACTCCGAGTGCTGCTGGAAAATGACATTAACGAAGTCGAATGGCTCCGAAGCCGACACGACGAATTGGCTCTGCTAGACGAGCGACGACTAAAGGCCATAGAACACATCCGAGCCTACCAAAGCAGGATGGCGAGAGCTTTCGACAAGAAAGTCAAATCCCGAGACATCAGGGAAGGCGACACAGTACTCAAAGAAAAGCCTCCCACTCGAACCAACCCACTGGGAAAATGGGAACCAACATGGATCGGCCCTTTCGTGGTTCAAAAGATCTTCTCCGGAGGTGCCATGAAGCTAACAGACCTAGACGGCAATCCCTTCATGAATCCAGTCAACGGAAGCAAACTCCGTAGATACTTCGCCTAAAGAAGAACAATTGTGCATCTCTTTGCACTCCATGTAGTGGCGAACTACGCGGACTGAGCCCTCTCAGGAACGTAGACAACCTTAATTGGTCTGGTCTAAAAACACACAAAAAAGTCAAAAGTTTGAATGTCGATCAAGACCTCCATCAAGCTACGCACTTTTCAAGAGAACGCCCCCAACGTCACCTTGACCCAGTCAAACGACGGCGGCAACATCAAAGGACATCCGGAGGTCACTCAACGTCAAACGACTGACCCGTGTCTACTTCCAAGCCAGGAGCTTGTCTTCGCCCTCACGCGCTTCAAAAAAAAAAAAGAGCTCGAGCAAGGGCTCACAAAAAAAAAAAAATAAATAAAATAATAAAAAAGAAGCTCAAGCAGAAGCTGCGAAAATGAGGTCAAGAGCCCGACGCCAACAAGCAAGAGGCAAGGAAGCTACGGAAATGACCGTCAAAACGACTTGTCAGGGGATCATCCAACCTCTCAGCCAAACACAAAGCCCAAGCAAAAGGGATTGCCGCCAAGGCCCAGGCTGCTTCAGTCCGCAAATGCAACAGAAAAGTCCCAAGATGGACGCCGCCAAGGTGCACAAAAGAAACAAAAAGCGAACAATAGATCTTGCGTCTCGACAAAGCTTTAAAAGTAAATCACAAATCACTAACGGTTACAACATTTCTTGATGAGTTCAAGCACGGTCTACTCTCAAATTCACAACATGCTAAAAGACAGCTTAATACATTTAACAAATAATGTGTTTGCAATGCAATGAATGGATACCTAGGAGGTCATTCCGCGCCATCTGTGCTTGTCCCCTCGCCGTTCTTTCCTTTCTTCCCTCGTCCCCGGCGAGTCTTCTTTCGCTCCACGCGAGCCAGCTCTGTGTCTCTCAGTCCGAGATTAGGGGGGGTCCTCCCCGTAGAGTCAAACAATCCAGCAGCTCTCAGGGTTTCATTCGCCCGTGCTTCGGCTCGGATCTCCTCCCTGCGAGTCTGCAAAAGAGGACCTCTCCTCGTTAGTCGGTCAACTCTGGTCTCATAGTCAAACAAAGTGTCTCCCGTAACATCCTGAGGGTCAGACCAGGCTTCGGCACTCCTAAGGCAATAGCTACTACGGCAATCGGGCCCCAGAATCGCTCCACGCCTGCTCCCCAAAGCCATTTGGGACTGCCCAACACGCTGCTCATACCAAGCCAGGTACTGGGTCGTCAATACGACACTCTCCCGACGTCTAAGGAGCACCACCTGAGGGAAAGCGGAGTACTTCCATACCCTCAGAAAATACAGAAGAGCACCTGGAGCGGCCATACAAAGAGGAACTACATCCGCAGTAGCAAGGTCATCCCAGCCCAACAAAGGCTCCTGCTTCATCCCAAACTGCCGGGAAACAAGCGACGGAATATAGAAGGAGGACCAAGACAAACCTGGAACTCTGACAACATAGGACCCTTCCTGCAAGGCCCTCCTAGTCTCGATCCCCCAGTGCGGAACCCACCAACGGATCTGATGCGTACCAAGCTGTGCCATCCATCTCTCCCAGGCGGACTGATCCATATCCAATACAAGAGGTCGCCGAGCAAACGACCACGGGCTAAACGACGTCGGAGCCTCGGGCATAGCCTGAAGTCTCTCTCGCAGCCTCAAGGTAAGCAAAGCGGGGCTTCCCCCTCTCATGAACCGATCCCCAGTCGCCAGACGGTCGATACCATGAAGAGTCTCCCCCAGTACCAACGGGACAATATCCTCTCCAGCTCTGCAGCGCCCAACCACATCTAGCAAAACGCCATCGCAAACCCCAAGGGAGTTGACCATGAAAAGCGTCGCTTTCACGCACAAGGCAAATGCATCCCACGAGACATCACTCTCATCATCAATCATGAACCGCTCCGGTAGCGCAGAAATGTCAATATGACCCGAATCAAGGATCATGCCCTGCACTTCTCCCAACGAAGTATGAAGAAAGCCTACCAGCTTCACGCTCACAGCAGCACCACCAATCAAAGGAAGTGAGATGGCCTCCACCTCCGGTCCTCCAATCAAAGCCCGAAAATCCTCAAAGGTGGGCACTACCTCATTGTAGGATAAGCAATACACATGCCTCCTAACATCCCAGAACTTCGCAGCAGCCCGCAACAAATCCCAATCAGGAACCAACTCCTTAAGAGACCAAACCGAGCAAAGTCGAAACCTTACCTCGAATGCCCGCCTCTGATGCCTCATACAGTGTCGCATCCACATTTTCAGCCGCTCAAGGAAGAGTGCTTGCCGCTCCTGCGAAAGCCTTGGCAAATTTCTTGGAACGTACGAAGAATCCATGGCAAAAATGGAGGTTCCTAGAGAAAATGGGAAAGAAAGCTCGAAAATGGCTGCAAATGGGAGTGGGAAGAGTCCAGACATCCGGAGAACATTTATTTCCTCCCCAAAAGCAAAGCTGGTCCGTACGGACCTCTTTGCATGCTAGGTCTGTCCGTACGGACCTCTTTGCAATCATGATCCACTTCCCCAGCAAACAGTACAACAACCACTGTTACCAGCAGGACCTTGCTCCAAACTGCCCAAACTCTGGCCAAAGTCATTTCCGGCAAGCACACGCTACCCACAAACGCACTCCCAGCTCACGTGGCATGCACAAATAATAAAGTAGCAACAATTCCTATGACAATTCCCGGGAATCACAAAGATGACATTACATCTTAGAATAAAATACTTTGCGATACAAATGCAAATGTTTTATTACAGGTACATGAATGTCTGTTGCTAAAAAAAAGGGGGATATGGAAAGAGGGAAAGTAAATGAATCCTAATCCGACTCCTCAGCATCATCATCATCACTGGCATCCTCAAGCGAGAAGTCGGGCATCCCGGTAAACTCGCCAGTCACACCCTCATCATCAGAGTACTGAATCTCCTCCTGGGGTTGATACTCAAGATACTCAGAAGGGTCGAAACCGACAAAAGGGTCGAAACCGGCAAAAGGGTCAAAATAGGCATGCTCTGACGAACCCTCACTCTGTGCATCCGGCGGAGGAAAGAACTGATGAAGGGTCTGCGACCTCTGAGCTCCCGAGGACATCACGGTGTCCATGCTATGCTGCCCCCGCGAAGGTCCCTCCTGCTGTGGCTCCGGCTCGGCTCGTGGTGGGGGAATATCCCCAGAATGCCTCGAAGGCATCGGCAGGCTAGTGCCTAAGACACGCGTCGCGAAAGACCGTAAGACATCTTCGATGCCATCTTCTTCGCGAAGGACCTCATCGCCACATAACGGCGGGTCAAGATGTCATAGGCTCTCCCCGGACTCCGCACAAGCAAGCCCAAAGAAACGATCAGCAATACAGTCATACTCAACAAAAAGAGAAAAATACAGAAAAGATGCTAAGATGGAAAAGAGTAAGCACACTCACCGGCATGTCAGGATCTACTCGGTAGGCAGTAGGAGCCTGCTCAGGGACGGGTACAGACACCCTCCTCCTCGATGAATCCCCGCGGACATATGTGAAATCCAGTCCAGGCATCGGAACCTCTGGGGGACCCTGCGGACCAGCCTCCCTCTCCCTCGCCAACACTTGTGGCGTCCTCAACTTCCTCCTCACGAAGGCCCCATACTCCTCTCAATACAAAACAAACTCATGGGCACTCACGCCGCCCAAATACCTATCAAACTCCAAAGACGTCCATATCACGGGAATCCATCATCCCGAAAGGCGGGTCCTCGTAGCCAAGGGGAGCATACCCGGGCCATGCCGCCAAAAGACCCTCTCGCCCAAGTACATAACATCGCAGGTCGCCCCGCAAAGATCTTTCGTGCCAGTCACCACCGGAGCCCCTCGAAATCGTCCGCCTCATATCGAGCCCAGGGGTACAGAATGAACTCCTCCGGGCTATCTCTCCCCAAATGTGCCTGCACCTCCCCGTAGGTAATGGTGAGCTTCCCCCTGCTGGTCCTCCTCCTCCTCGTTGGGCGTGCCCAGCCTAACATAGCAGGATAGGCCGCTATGGCCCCAGGATCTCTATCCCACGGGAAACACTGGAAGATCTCATAAAACCACACCTGCGACAAAAGCAGAAAAAGCTCAGTGCAAAAGAAAACGGAGAAAATGACAGGTTGCTAATCAAAAACAGCAATAAACTCATACCTCCAAAGCAAAATCAAAACAAGCCAAGGAACTGGCCACACCTCTGCTGAACCGGTCCAAGGAGAAGTAAAGCTCGGCCAGGCCCGCCTCGCCCCAAGCTATATCACAGACCCTCTCCAAGTCAATCAAGCTCTCAAGCAGAGCAAAAGGAGCCATCGTCGCATGGTTCGAGAACAAAGTCTCGGAGAGAGCAAACCACAGAAAGGAGCGCGCCAGCTGCTCCGCCGTCACCTGGCCGGTACCCCGACAGTAGGCCCCAATACTGGCCGTAATCCTCGTCTCCACATCGCTGTACAGCATGCCTAGGCCCCTACGAGGAAGAGGCGCAAAGCCCAGCAGCTCAGTCAGCACGTCCTCAGCTATCCTATCCCTCCACCTCACTGGCCCTCCTTTAAAGGAAAGCCCGGTGATAGCAAAGAAAATCGGTGGGCATCACCGTCACCTCGCCCGGCTCGTATGGAAGGTGTGGGTGGTATCCCACCAATACTCGATAGGCCCAGAAGATACTCTTGTTCTTCCTCGTGTCGAGATCCCGGCCAAGTTCTCCACGAACACGCCTGTGCAAGCATAGAATGACCTCCTAGGGCTCGGCCCGCCATCCACAGAGATATTCGGCATCTGCCACAACTCAACTACGACCTCGAGCGATCCCCGAGTCTTCATCTTTTTGGATTTCCCACCAAAAGCCCTCATCCCGCAGGTAAACACAAAGCAAAGGTACGTCGCCACAAGATTTAATACCAAAGCATAAAAAAAAAGAAGTCCGTCACAAAACACGGCACACATTGCACAAAATTTTCACATGTAACCCGTCACAAAACACGGCATGCATTACACAGTCCGTCACAAAAATACGACACACACTGTACAAATTTTCTCAACAAAGGGATTAAGCCCTACACGACACATTTTCAAAATTAACCCGTCACAAAACACGGCACATATTGCACATATTTTTCCCACAAAGTCCGTCACCAAAAACACGACACACACTGCATGACACATTTTCAAAAGAAAAGTCCGTCCCTACACGGCACATACTTTCAGACAAAATCCGTCACAAAACACGGCACATGTCACATTTTTCACAAAATTTGTCCCTACATGGCAATTTTTTCTCACAATGTACATACAGAAATAGCATAAGGTACAAAACATCAAAGCATGCATTTCATAGAGAGGCACTTTATTTTTTACAAATAAGAGCTAATCTACACATTTTTGCACAAAAATCACATACCCACAATGTTTACATGCTCAATTTCAACAATTCATCAAGAATTTCACAAAAAAGCATGGCAAATAACAAAAGCCCCAAAAATGCGAAAAACTAAAACCTAGTTCTAGCATTCAAAAATTCAAGCAAAGAATCAAGACTAAATTGATTTCTTACCTCCCCGACGTTCCTGACTCGCCGGTTATGCACCTCCGGATTCGGGTACAACACATCCGGATTCTTCGAAGAAGGCACGAGGGAGATCCAATTTCTTTGAAGCTCCATCCTTTGTTCGATCACATCTCGACTCCGTTGACGACGTCCCCTCCTTGATCCTTCCGCCATCGCAAGCAATTCAAGCTAAGAAATGGAAGATTTTGGACAACAATGGAGTTTTTCTCCTTCTCTCTCTCTGGTTCACGCACAGGAAGAAGAAGAAATGGGAAAAGCCTCGGCATTTAAACCCAGTCAAAATCTGGGAATTGTAAAATCCAACATTGGTCCGTACGGACCTCTTTACATCCCAGGTTGGTCCGTACGGACCTCTTTGCAACAACAACAACAACAACAACAACAACAAAGCCTTAGTCCCAAAATAATTTGGGGTCGGCTAACATGAATCCTCATATGTTATCGCCCACTATAATCTTTGCCCCTGGCTGTCCAAAGGCCTATTTCAGCAGATTCAATGCAGATTGGTCCTAAACGGCAACGCAACCCCCGGCCGTCAGTGTAAGTCCGGATTTCGCCCACTAAACGGCAACGCAGCACCGACCGTCAGCGTAAGTCCGGATTTTGCCCACTAAATGGCAACTCAAGCACCGGCCATCAAAGTAAGCCCGAGCTCCTTCCCCACCAAGTCAAAAGGGAAGTCGTACAAAACCGCATATCCCCAGCACCGGCCGTCATCGTAAGCCCGGACCTCGCCCACTAACCGGTAAAACAAGCGCAAAAGGAGCCACCACCTCCCAGCACTAATCTCAAGGCACAAAATGCCTCCAAAACGCCAAACGGTGAAGCAACCACCGGCCATCAAAGTAAGCCCGAAGTCGCCTTCTCAACAGAAAAAGCCCCTACAATGCCACGATAATCCCCAATGGACGAACACCGGCAATCAGAGTAAGTCCAACCTTCTCCCCAGCGGACAAAGCATGAGGCATCTACACCTCTCGCAATCAAAGCACAAGGCAGCCACGCCTCCACAACCGCAGCCAGAAGACGATTCAAGTCCTCACGCATGGCACAATCTCAGCCAGAAGACGATTCAAGTCCTCACGCATGGCACACCCGCAACCAGAAGACGATTCAAGTCCTCACGACGATTCAAGTCCTCACGCATGGCACAATCTCAGTCAGAAGACGATTCAAGTCCTCATACATGACACAACCGCAGTCAGAAGACGATTCAAGTCCTCATATATGACACAACCACAGTCAGAAGACGATTCAAGTCCTCATACATGACATACAGCCAGCCCAGAAGGCTTTAAACCACTCGGTCCGGAAGACCGCATAAACCTCCCAAATCACTATCTCCAGCCCGGAAGGCTTTAAACCACTCAGTCTGGAAGACCGTATAAACCTCCCCAATCATTACAGCCGGCCCGGAAGGCCTTAAACCACCCGATGCGGAAAATCGTAAAATTTCCAACCCAGGACGCCGCCACGTCCTCACATTCGACCTCAGCGGTCACCACATCTTAGGACACCACCACGTCCTCACAATCGACCTCGGCGGTCACCACATCTTAGGACGCCACCACGTCCTCACAATCGACCTCGGCGGTCACCACATCCCAGGACGCCACCACATCCTCACGATCGACCTCGGCGGTCACCACATCCCAGGACGCCACCACGTCCTCACAATCGACCTCGGCGGTCACCACATCCCAGGATGCCACCACGTCCTCACGATCGACCTCGGCGATCACCACATCCCAGGACGCCACCACGTCCTCACAATCGACCTCGGTGGTCACCACATCCCAGGATGCCACCACATCCTCACAATCGACCTCGGCGGTCACCACATCTTAGGACGCCACCACGTCCTCACAATTGACCTCGACGGTCACCACATCTTAGGACGCCACCACGTCCTTACCATTGACCTATACGGTCACCCAGGATGCCACCACGTCCTCATAATCGACCTCGGCGGTCACCACATCTTAGGACGCCACCACATCCTCACAATCGACCTCGGCGGTCACCACATCTTAGGACGCCACCACGTCCTCACAATCGACCTCGGCGGTCACACGATACTTCAGGGCACCACCACGCCCGTATATACTCACAATTTCAAGACCTCTGAACTACGACCAGGTTTGATTCCCGCTAGGGATACGTAGGAATCCGGTCACAGGGTCCAGCCACCGACCTATACGGTCACCCAGGACACCTCCACGTCCTTACAATCGACCTCGGCGGTCATCACATCCTTAGGGCACCACCACGCCCTCACATCATATTAGGACGGGACACGTCCTCTTACACCACAAACCATCTTCTCGTAAGATTACCCATCTTCTAGTAAGATTGCACACCCAGGACGCCACCACGTCCTTACCACTGACCTATGCGGTCACCCAAGACGCCTCCACGGTCTTCCCACTGACCTATGCGGTCACCCAAGACGCCACCACGTCCTTACCATCGACCTATGCGGTCACCCGGGATGCCACCACGTCCTTACCATCGACCTATGCGGTCACCCAGGACGCCACCACGTCCTCACCACCGACCTATGCGATCACCCATAGGACACCACCACGTCCACGCACAGAGTTTCAGTCAGAGGACCTCCCCCATCCTCGAGCACAACAACATTCACCCCACACACGAACTACGATCAGGCTTGATTCCCGCCAGGGTTACGTAGGAATCCTATCACAGGGTCCAGCTAATTAACCTAAACGGTCACACAATAGGACACCACCACATCCTCACACCAACCTACACGGTCACTTCCTCTCATAGCACGCGATCCAGATTAGGACCCTTATCTTATCAACGACCCCACTTCCTTCGTAAGTGACGTCGTCGAGGGGCTTCTGTAAGTATCCCAATAAGGATCACCCTCTTCCGAGCACATGGGAAACACCGTAGACTCACAAACGCAGTCTCGAAGACCTTTGACACTAAAAACCCTCAAAAACCCCAAGCCAAACCAAAGGAGGAACCTTTCTGGGATAAAAAGGGATAAAAGGACCTTTTGGGAATTTTTCAAAATTCAAAAAAGCATAAGTAGTCCGTACGGACCTTATTGCAAGTAGACACCATCATGGCTAAATCTTCTTCATCATCACAGATTCCCTCAAATCGAGGAATACCAAAAATTTGGATTACCTGCAAGGTTCGTACGGACCTTATTGCAGATTTCCTATACTATAAATAGAGGGCTCCCCCTCCCTCATTTTCACACATTTTCCTCTTCTCTCCTCTCCCACCAGCCTTCAGGCTCCCCTCTAAGACCCTTCGGGGCACTCCCGGCCCCTTTCGGATCCTTCCGAGGCCTTCCGAGCCCCCTTGCGGTGCTCCGAAGCCTCCCCGAGCGCTCCCGCGATGCTCCCGTGCTGCCCCGAGGCACTCTTGAGGTACTTTGAGGCCCCTCGTGGTACTCCGAGGCCTTGCCTGGTCTTTCCCGAGGCGTCCCGGCTCTTTCCGAGTCAAACCGGCAATCCCAACCCACGCCGAACCTCTGCCCGAATCCAACCAACGATTCTAACGCACGCCGAACCTCTGCCCGAATCCAACCAACGATTCCAACGCATGCCGAACCTCTGCCCGATTGATCCCTGCGATCCCAACACACGCTGAAACTCTGTCCGCAGACAACCGGCCCCTTTTCCGAAGCAATCCCGGTCCGTACCGGAACACTATTCCGTCCTCAAACACTATTTCCCTGCAGAAGACAGACACGAACCAACATTGGTAAGACTTCCTTCCTATACTATTTCAATACATTTCAATAAAGCAGTGTACAATGTAGACATCCGACACAACATGCATTTTTGAAAAAGCACATACACACATACACACAACAGTTAAAGAATATTAGGGGTATCCGTAAGACTCGTTTTTACGAGGCGACTCGGGTGAGCTCAAAGATTCTAATATTCTCTTCCCGAGGAGTCATCTGACCTCAGAACTCAAAAATCTCATCACACAACAAAAAAACAGTTTATTTTTAAACTGATGCCCTTTTTCAATGTTTTGAGCTTAATAAAAATGGCATGGCGACTCTACAAAGCGAAAACACGGCGAGACACCTCCCAACTAACGCAAAAACAGAATAAGCCAGATGCCGGGGCGCAAACACGCTGCCTCTCGGATCCGGGTGACTTTCCCAAATGCGACGCAACAAAAATGCGAGATGCCGGGCACCGCTGCGTGGAGCCTGATCCCGGTAATTTCACACCGAAGATTAATGAAGACAAGATGGCATTGTTTTTAACACATGCATAGGCATCACTATTGGTTATATTGTAAATGTATGTTTTTCCTATATTAGGATGCATAAGCCTTTTATCTCTTTTCTATTTTTTCATCCCTTTTGAAGCACTCACTCAATTTGAATTGGTTGGCAGCCATTATCTATGCTTTAACTTTGAATCATCAATCATAATTTTTTTTGCCTAGATATACTCTCTCTCTCTCTATCTCTCTCTCTCTCTCTCTCTCTCTCTCTCTCTCTCTCTCTCTCTCTCTCACACACATATATTTATATGTATTGCATGAAAGAAATGACATGCACCAGCACTAGCAGCACCAGTATGGCATTGCTTTTAACACATGCATAGGCATCACTATTGGTTATATTGTAAATGTATGTTTTTCCTATATTAGGATGCTTAAGCCTTTTATCTCTTTTCTATTTTTTCATCCCTTTTGATGCACTCAGTTAATTTGAATTGGTTGGCAGTCATTATCTATGTTTTAACTTTGAATCATCAACCATAATTTTATTTGGCCTATATATTCTCTTTCTCTGCTCCCTCCCCCTCCCCCTCCCCCACACACATATTTATATTTATTGCATGAAAGAAATGGCATGCACCAGTACTAGCAGCACCAGTATGGCATTGCTTTTAGCACATGCATAGGCATCACTATTGGTTATACTGTAAATGTATGTTTTTCCTATATTAGGATGCTTAAGCCTTTTATCTCTTTCTATTTTTTCATCCATTTTGCAGCACTCAGTCAATTTGAATTGGTTGGCAGTCATTATCTATGCTTTTACTTTGAATCATCAATCATAATTTTATTTGACCTATATATTCTCTCTCTCGCTCTCTCACACATACATATTTATAATTATTTTATGACAGAAATGGCATGCACCACCACTAGCAGCACCAGTATGGCATTGCTTTTAACACATGCATAGGAATCACTATTGGCTATACTGTAAATGTATGTTTTTCCTATATTAGGATGCTTAAGCCTTTTATCTCTTTTCTATTTTTTCATCCCTTTTGCAGCACTCAGTCAATTTCAATTGGTTGGCAGTCATTATCTATGCTTTAACTTTGAATCATCAATCATAATTTTATTTGGCCTAGATATTCTCTCTCTCTCTCGCTCTCTCACACACACATATTTATATTTATTGCATGAAAGAAATGGCATGCACCAGCACTAGCAGCACCAGTATGGCAATTCTTTTAACACATGCATAGGCATCACTATTGGTTATATTGTAAATGTATGTTTTTCCTATATTTGGATGCTTAAGCCTTTTATCTCTATTCGATTTTTTATCCCTTTTGTTGCACTCAGTCAATTTGAATTGGTTGGCAGTCATTATCTATGTTTTAACTTTGAATCATCAATCATAATTTTATTTGGCCTATATATTCTCGCTCTCTGCTCTGTCACTCACATATATTTATATTTATTGCATGAAAGAAATGGCATGCACCAGCACTAGCAGCACCAGTATGGCATTGCTTTTAACACATTTATAGGCATCACTATTGGTTATACTGTAATGTATGTTTTTCCTATATTAGGATGTTTAAGCCTTTTATCTCTTTCTATTTTTTCATCCCTTTTGCAGCACTCAGTCAATTTGAATTGACTGGCAGTCATTATCTATGCTTTAATTTTGAATCATCAACCATAATTTTATTTGACCTATATATTCTCTCTCTCTCTCGCTCTCGCTCTCTCACAGACACATATTTATATTTATTGCATGAAAAAAAAAGGCATGCACCAGCACCAGTAGCACCAGTATGGTATTGCTTTTAACACACGCATAGGCATCACTATTAGTTATACTGTGAATGTATGTTTTTACTATATTAGGATGCCTAAGCCTTTTATCTCTTTTCTATTTTTTCATCCCTTTTGCAGCACTCAGTCAATTTTAATTGGTTGGCGGTCATTATCAATGCTTTAACTTTGAATCAACAATCATAATTTTATTTGGCCAAGATATTCTCTCTCTCTCCTCTCTCACACACACATATTTATATATATTTCATGAAAGAAATGGCATGCACCAGCACTAGCAGCACCAGTATGGCATCGCTTTTAACACATTCATAGGCATCACTATTGCTTATACTATAAATGTATGTTTTTCCTATATTAGGATGCGTAAGCCTTTTATCTCTTTCTATTTTTTCATCCCTTTTGCAGCACTCAGTCAATTTGAATTGGTTGGTAGTCATTATCTATGCTTTAACTTTGAATCATCAATCATAATTTTATTTGGCCTAGATATTCTCTCACTCTCGCTCTCTCACACTTACATATTTATATTTATTGCATGAAAGAAATGGCATGCACCAGCTCTAGCAGCACCAGTATGGCATTTCTTTTAACACATGCATAGGCATCACTATTTGTTATACTATAATTGTATATTTTTCCTATATTAGGATGTTTAAGCCTTTTATCTCTTTCTATTTTTTCATCCCTTTTGCAGCACTCAGTCAATTTGAATTGGTTGGCAGTCATTATCTATGCTTTAACTTTGAATCATCAATCATAATTTTATTTGGCCTAGATATTCTCTCTCTCTCGCTCTCTCACACACACATATTTATATTTATTGCATGAAAGAAATGGCATGCACCAGCACTAGCAGCACCAGTATGGCATTGCTTTTAACACATGCATAGGCATCACTATTGGTTATACTGTAAATGTATATTTTTCCTATATTAGGATGCTTAAGCCTTTTATCTCTTTTCTATTTTTTCATCCCTTTTGTTGCCCTCAGTCAATTTGAATTGGTTGGCAGTCATTATCTATGCTTTAACTTTGAATCATCATTCATAATTTTATTTGGCCTAGATATTCTCTCTCTCTCGCTCTCTCACACACACATATTTATATTTATTGCATGAAAGAAATGGCATGCACCAGCACTAGCAGCACCAGTATGGCATTGCTTTTAACACATGCATAGGCATCACTATTGGTTATACTGTAAATGTATGTTTTTCCTATATTAGGATGCTTAAGCCTTTTATCTCTTTCTATTTTTTCATCCCTTTTGCAGCACTCAGTCAATTTGAATTGACTTGCAGTTATTATCTATGCTTTAACTTTGAATCATCAATCATAATTTTATTTGGCCTAGATATTCTCTCTCTCTCGCTCTCTCACACACACATATTTATATTTATTGCATGAAAGAAATGGCATGCACCAGCACTAGCAGCACCAATATGGCATTGCTTTTAACACATGCATAGGCATCACTATTGGTTATATTGTAAATGTATGTTTTTCCTATATTAGGATGCTTAAGCCTTTTATCTCTTTCTATTTTTTCATCCCTTTTGCAGCACTCAGTCAATTTGAATTGGTTGGCAGTCATTATCTATGCTTTAACTTTGAATCATCAATCATAATTTTATTTGGCCTAGATATTCTCTCTCTCACTCTTTCTCTCGCTCTCTCATACACACATTTATATTTATTGCATGAAAGAAATGGCATGCACCAGCACTAGCAGCACCAGTATGGCATCGCTTTTAACACATGCATAGGCATCACTATTGGTTATACTGTAAATGTATGTTTTTCCTATATTAGGATGCTTAAGCCTTTTATCTCTTTCTATTTTTTCATCCCTTTTGCAGCACTCAGTCAACTTGAATTGGTTGGCAGTCATTATCTATGCTTTAACTTTGAATCATCATTCATAATTTTATTTGGCCTAGATATTCTCTCTCTCTCGCTCTCTCACACACACATATTTATATTTATTGCATGAAAGAAATGGCATGCACCAGCACTAGCAGCACCAGATTGGCATTGCTTTTAACACATGCATAGGCATCACTTTTGGTTATATTGTAAATGTATGTTTTTCCCATATTAGGATGCTTAATTCTTTTATCTCTTTCTATTTTTTCATCCCTTTTGCAGCACTCAGTCAATTTGAATTGGTTGGCAGTCATTATCTATGCTTTAACTTTGAATCATCAATCATAATTTTATTTGGCCTAGATATTCTCTCTCTCGCTCTCTCTCTCACACACACATATTTATATTTATTGCATGAAAGAAATGGCATGCACCAGCACTAACTGCACCAGTATGGCATTGCTTTTAACACATGCATAGGCATCACTATTGGTTATACTGTAAATGTATGTTTTTCCTATATTAGGATGCTTAAGCCTTTTATCTCTTTTCTATTTTTTCATCCCTTTTGTTGCACTCAGTCAATTTGAATTGGTTGGCAGTCATTATCTATGTTTTAACTTTGAATCATCATTCATAATTTTATTTGGCCTAGATATTCTCTCTCTCTCGCTCTCTCACACACACATATTTATATTTATTGCATGAAAGAAATGGCATGCACCAGCACTAGCAGCACCAGTATGGCATTGCTTTTAACACATGCATAGGCATCACTATTGGTTATATTGTAAATGTATGTTTTTCCTATATTAGGATGCTTAAGCCTTTTATCTCTTTCTATTTTTTCATCACTTTTGAAGCATTCGGTCAATTTGAATTGGTTGGCAGTCATTATCTAAGCTTTAACTTTGAATCATCAATCATAATTTTATTTTGCCTAGATATTCACTCTCTCTCTCTCTCTCTCTCTCTCTCTCTCTCTCTCACACACACATATTTATATTTATTGCATGAAAGAAATGGCATGCACCAGCACTAGCAGCACCAGTATGGCATTGCTTTTAACACATGCATAGGCATCACTATTGGTTATACTGTAAATGTATGTTTTTCCTATATTAGGATGCTTAAGCCTTTTATCTCTTTCTATTTTTTCATCCCTTTTGCAGCACTCAGTCAATTTGAATTGGTTGGCAGTCATTATCTATGCTTTAACTTTGAATCATCAATCATAATTTTATTTGGCCTAGATATTCTCTCTCTCTCTCTCTCTCTCTCTCTCTCACACACACATATTTATATTTATTGCATGAAAGAAATGGCATGCACCAGCACTAGCAGCACCAGTATGGCATTGCTTTTAACACATGCATAGGCATCACTATTGGTTATATTGTAAATGTATGTTTTTCCTATATTAGGATGCTTAAGCCTTTTATCTCCTTCTATCTTTTCATCTATCTTTTCATCCCTTGCATCACTCAGTCAATTTGAATTGGTTGGCAGTCATTATCTATGCTTTAACTTTGAATCATCATTCATAATTTTATTTGGCCTAGATATTCTCTCTCTCTCGCTCTCTCACACACACATATTTATATTTATTGCATGAAAGAAATGGCATGCACCAGCACTAGCAGCACCAGTATGGCATTGCTTTTAACACATGCATAGGCATCACTATTGGTTATATTGTAAATGTATGTTTTTCCTATATTAGGATGCTTAAGCCTTTTATCTCTTTCTATTTTTTCATCCCTTTGGCAGCTCTCAGACAATTTGAATTCTTTGGCAGTCATTATCTATGCTTTAACTTTGAATCATCAATCATAATTTTATTTGGCCTAGATATTCTCTCTCTCTCTCTCGCTCTCTCACACACACATATTTATATTTATTGCATGAAAGAAATGGCATGCACCAGCACTAGCAGCACCAGTATGGCATTGCTTTTAACACATGCATAGGCATCACTATTGGTTATATTGTAAATGTATGTTTTTCCTATATTAGGATGCTTAAGCCTTTTATCTCTTTTCTATTTTTTCATCCCTTTTGCAGCACTCAGTCAATTTGAATTGGTTGGCAGTCATTATCTATGCTTTAACTTTGAATCATCAATCATAATTTTATTTGGCCTAGATATTCTCTCTCTCTCTCTCTCTCTCTCGCTCTCTCACACACACATATTTATATTTATTGCATGAAAGAAATGGCATGCACCAGCACTAGCAGCACCAGTATGGCATTGCTTTTAACACATGCATAGGCATCACTATTGGTTATACTGTAAATGTATGTTTTTCCTATATTAGGATGCTTAAGCCTTTTATCTCTTTTCTATTTTTTCATCCCTTTTGCAGCACTCAGTCAATTTGAAAGTGTTGGCAGTCATTATCTATGATTTAACTTCAAATCATCAATAATAATTTAATTAGGCATAGATATTCTCTCTCTCTCTCTCTTTCGCTCTCTCTCTCACACATATTTATATTTATTGCATGAATGAAATGGCATGCACCAGCACTAGCAGCACCAGTATGGCATTGCTTTTAACACATGCATAGGCATCACTATTGGTTATATTGTAAATGTATGTTTTTCCTATATTAGGATGCTTAAGCCTTTTATCTCTTTCTATTTTTTCATCCCTTTTGCAGCACTCAGTCAATTTGAATTGGTTGGCAGTCATTATCTATGCTTTAACTTTGAATCATCAATCATAATTTTATTTGGCCTAGATATTCTCTCTCTCTCTCTCTCGCTCTCTCACACACACATATTTATATTTATTGCATGAAAGAAATGGCATGCACCAGCACTAGCAGCACCAGATTGGCATTGCTTTTAACACATGCATAGGCGTCACTTTTGGTTATATTGTTAATGTATGTTTTTCCCATATTAGGATGCTTAAGCCTTTTATCTCCTTCTATCTTTTCATCTATCTTTTCATCCCTTGCAGCACTCAGTCAATTTGAATTGGTTGGCAGTCATTATCTATGCTTTAACTTTGAATCATCAATCATAATTTTATTTGGCCTAGATATTCTCTCTCTCTCGCTCTCTCACACACACATATTTATATTTATTGCATGAAAGAAATGGCATGCACCAGCACTAGCAGCACCAGTATGGCATTGCTTTTAACACATGCATAGGCATCACTATTGGTTATATTATAAATGTATGTTTTTCCTATATTAGGATGCTTAAGCCTTTTATCTCTTTCTATTTTTCATACCTTTTGTAGCACTCAGTCAATTTGAATTGGTTGGCAATCATTATCTACGCTTTAACTTTGAATCGTCAATCATAATTTTATTTGGCCTAGATATTCTCTCTTTCTCGCTCTCACTCACACTTATTTATATTTATTGCATGAAATAAATGGCATGCACCAAGACTAGCAAGCACCGATGGCATTGCTTTTAACACATGCATAGGCATCACTATTGGTTATACTGTAAATATATGTTTTTCCTATATTAGGATGCTTAAGCCTTTTATCTCTTTTCTATTTTTCATCCCTTTTGCAGCACTCAGTCAATTTGAATTGGTTGGCAGTCATTATCTATGATTTAACTTCAAATCATCAATAATAATTTAATTTGGCATAGATATTCTCTCTCTCTCTCTTTCTCTCTCTCTCTCGCTCTCTCTCACACACATATTTATATTTATTGCATGAAAGAAATGGCATGCACCAACACTAGCACCAGTATGGCATTGCTTTTAACACATGCATAGGCATCACTATTGGTTATACTGTAAATGTATGTTTTTCCTATATTAGGAAGCTTAAGCCTTTTATCTTTTTTCTATTTTTTCATCCCTTATGCAGTACTCAGTCAATTTGAATTGGTTGGCAGTCATTATCTATGCTTTAATTTTGAATCATCTATCATAATTTAATTTGGCCTAGATATTCTCTCTCTCTCACGCACACATTTATGTTTATTGCATGAAAGAAATGGCATGCACCAGCACTAACAGCACCAGTATGGCATTGCTTTTAACACATGCATAGGCATCACTATTGGTTATACTGTAAATGTATATTTTTCTTATATAGGATGCTTAAGCCTTTATCTCTTTTCTATTTTTTCATCCCTTTTCCAGCACTCAGTCAATTTGATTTGGTTGGCAGTCATTATCTATGCTTTAACTTTGAATCATCAATCATAATTTAATTTGGCCTAGATATTCTCTCTCTCTCACTCTCTCACACACATATTTATATTTATTGCATGAAAGAAATGGCAAGCACCGGCACTAGCAGCACCAGTATGGCATTGCTTTTAAAACATGCATGGGCATCACTATTGGTTATACTGTAAATGTACGTTTTTCCAATATTAGGATGCTTAAGCCTTTTGTCTCTTTTCTATTTTTTTCATCCCTTTTGTAGTCCTCAATCAATTTGAATTGGTTGGCAGTCATTATCTATTCTTTAACTTTGAATCATCAATCTTAATTTTATTTGGCCTAGATATTCTCTCTCTCTCTCTCTCGCTCTCTCACACACACATATTTATATTTATTGCATGAAAGAAATGGCATGCACCAGCACTAGCAGCACCAGTATGGCATTGCTTTTAACACATGCATAGGCATCACTATTGGTTATACTGTAAATGTATGTTTTTCCTATATTAGGATGCATAAGCCTTTTTTCTCTTTCGATTTTTTCATCCCTTTTGTAGCACTCAGTCAATTTGAATTGGTTGGCAGTCATTATATATGCTTTAACTTTTAATAATCACTCATAATTTTATTTGGCCTAGATATTCTCTCTCTCTCTCTCTCGCTCTCCCTCTCTCTCTCTCTCACTCTCTCACATATACATATTTATATTTATTGCATGAAAGAAATGGCATGCACCAGCACTAGCAGCACCAGTATGGCATTGCGTTTAACACCTGCATAAGCATCACTAATTGTTATACTGTAAATGTATATTTTTCCTATATTAGGATTCTTAACCCTTTTATCTCTTTCTATTTTTTCATCCCATTTGCAGCACTCAGTCAATTTGAATTGGTTGGCAATCATTATTTATGCTTTAACTTTGAATCATCAATCATAATTTTTTTTTGACCTAGATATTTTCTCTCTCTCTCTCTCACTCGCTCTCTCACACACACATATTTTTATTTATTACATGAAAGAAATGGCATGCACCAGCACTAACAGCACTAGTATGGCATTGCTTTTAACACATGCTTAGGCATCACTATTAGTTATACTGTAAATGTATGTTTTTCCTATATTAGGATGCTTAACCCTTTTATCTCTTTCTATTTTTTCATCCCTTTTGTAGCACTCAGTTAATTTTAAGTTGTTGGCAGTGATTATCTATGCTTTAACTTAGAATCATCAATCGTAATTTTATTTGGCCTAGATATTCTCTCTCTCTCTCGCTCTCTCACACACACATATTTATATTTATTGCATGAAAGAAATGGCATGCACAAGCACTAGCAGCACCAGTATGGCATTGCTTTTAACACATGCATAGGAATCACTATTGGTTATACTATAAATGTATGTGTAGACACCCCATTCTGAATACATCGGATCATACTTATACCACTCTAAGTCTCGCTTTGAGTCAAGAAGTAGAAATCCACTATTTCGTCATGTTTCGTTAAAGTTTTGACCAACTACCGTTAGTTTGGGACTAAACTGCATACGAAATAACGAGGAAAGGACAAAACTGTCCACAGGAGCAATATCTCGCCGCGAGATGGCGTGTCTCGCGCGAGATATCTCCCTCTGCAGATTGCAGACGACAGTTCCCTCGTCGATTTCAACCTCTTTCCAGGATAAAACTTTATCTCTCCGGCCAACCAATGGGAGAGGAGGTCTAGAACCATCTGATAGGGTTTTAACTCTCCACTCCTTCATATCCAACCTCTATAAATACTTGGTGACTTCCAAGGGTCGAAGGTCGAAGGTCCCGAACCGCGAATTTACACAACACACACACATTTTGTCGTTTTCTTTCCCTGAAAGAATCCTTCAAAATCACCCTAAAACTCACCTCATAGTTTGTTTGTCAACCTTGTTGATAAACAAGCATCAATCCCCAAACCAAGGACCAAGGCGAAGCTCTGTCCGTGTGAAAGGTCGACTCTAAACTTGAGCCGAAACTCTGCCCAAATCACCTCACGCAAGGTAATTCCTAATCTTCCTTCTAATTGATTGTTAGAGTGGTATAAGTCCATAGAATCTAGGATCGGCCTAGAGCCTCTCCAAATCATGGAGACGGTCTCGAAGCAATCGATCCTACATTCCGTTTGACCTCGTCAAATGGACCTTTATTTGTAGTATTTGAATTCGTTTTTTATTTCTTCTTTTGAAAAACCTCTCTTTTCTTTAGCAAGACCGATCTCCGGATTGGATGAAATGGATGCCTTCTAAACCTACCCATTTCATAACCTAAGCCCCGAACCCAAATCTCTTTCAAATAGTTTTTCTATGTTTCCAATCAAATAATATAGGTGGCGACTCATAAAAATAAAAAGAACCAGAATTTATTTCTCACAACGCTACAGTGGCGACTCGTGGGACCGAAAATTAAGAGGCTTAAACTTGCGTCAAAATTAAAAGAGAGGTTTTTCAATCTATTTTGTAAAATTCGAATTTTTTACGTTCTCGGATGGGAGATATCTCGCACGAGATATCATTATCTCGCGAGATAGGGCTTCCAAATTTCACAGTTGTTTTTTGGTTTCTCCTGTTTCGCTCGTAATCCAAGACGAGAGCCGAACATGCAAGGGGGATCCCAGAATTCATTATCTGCAGAGTTCCTGCATCTTAAGGCCTTCCTTAAGGTGTAGAACTCGGACCTTTATTTCCCTTAAATAATTGATTATTATTTATGAACTGCGTGTGATTGGGTTTTTATTTAATTAAAGTCCGGTACATTGGGGATTCGGGAGTTGTAAATTAAATTATTTATCTCTCTTTATCTCTCTTTATGTGGAACTACGACGGCCTGAGTCTTCCTAGATTGGGAGAAACGTAGGCAACCACTTGGTGCGGCCACTATCTGTTTTCTCTTTTGACTTTCAAAAAAAAAAAAAAAACTTTCTATTTTACTCTATCACATAGATTGACTATCACACACGCGCACATCACACTATAACTGTCATTGCACTGCATACCCTCTATAAACCCGGGACCCACACTAAGGACGGATGACGGTAACCACCTAGTCGCCGGTCTCTCCGAAGTTGGACAATCCCACTCCGCATATTCAATCCACTTAGATTGTCATATCGTGGGGAGCCTAGCATTCCAGCCCTGCATCGCCACATTCTCATGTAGATTGACTTTTTAGGATCACTCCGTGACCGGTCGGTTTTGACTCGGTGATCTTTTCTTGTTTTTGATCAAAACAAAGCCATGTAAAATTGACAATAAGAAAGGATTCGGAAAAAGTCCCTTCGGAAAAAGTCCCTTCGGAAAAAGTCCCTTTCGGATGTCCCTTCAAGAAAAATGTGCATATAATCCTTCAAAAAAAACAATCTTACATGGCTTTGTTTTACAAAAATCGGATTGATTGCTTAGTCGTTAGGTTCTGATAAAGGCCTTAGAAACCCCTCAAAACGGACTTTCCGTTCCGACCAAAAATTAGGGCTAAATAAAAATCGACTTTCCGTGTGATTATCTCGCGCGAGATTACTTATCTCGCACGGGATAATGCTTCTGTTTGTTGAATTTGAGCCTGAGCCATTTAAGCCTGCTTCCGACTCGTTGGGGCTAGATCCTGATATCTGCATCTCTTCTGTCAGTTTTTCGAAGCTACTCAACTCCAAGACTCCCAACACAATGTCCGACATCGACAACATTCCGGGAAATGAGACCCTGTCCGAAAACAACCACAAACTTCTGGAAGAAGCCAATGATCGCCTAGAAGTGCAAGCTTCCCAAATCCACACTCTTGTGGAAGAAATTCAAGAGCTTAGGGCTGCACTAGCCAACAAAGAAAAGAAAAAGAAAAATGACTCTTCCTCCGGAGAAGAGGAGTCATACACTAAAAGGGCCAAGGGTCGCCGCCAAAGCAAAAGCAAGAAAAAGAAGCACGAGTCTAGCTCGTCATCTTCCTCATCCGACAATGAAAGTCACGCATCCAAGAAAGAAGGCAAGGGGGAAAGCAAGAATGAACCCCTCACCATGGCCATGCTAGAAAAGAAACTTGCATCCCTCGATGTGAGTAAGGGAGCCACGCTCTCTATCGATTACGATACTCTTCGTCAGTCCATGTCAAAGCTTCCTAGAAAGTACAAAACACCCGACATTGCAAAATTCAATGGTGCCACCTGTCCCAAATCACATTTGGAGACCTACTCTTGGGCCATGCTACCTATGGGTGTTGATGACAACCTGTTAGCCCAATGCTTTCCACAAACTCTCGATGGTGCTGCTAGAGATTGGTATATGACCCTCCCACTCTCAACAAGACTAGACTGGCCACTCGCTAGTTGTACTTTCCAAAAACAATATGAGGACAACTCCACTTATCGTACCACTAGAAGGGATCTTGAGCAAACCAAGCAGCTTCCAAACGAGTCCTTCACAGATTTTGTTAAAAGGTGGAGAACCAAGCTAACCGAAATCGTTGATAGGCCCAAATTTCTTAGACGAACAAATTCACATCCTCATACAGTGCCTTAGAGAGGAATATCAAGACAAGCTAGCCGGCAACTACTTTCCTAGCTTCGCCGAACTTCACAAGTCGGGCATACAGTTAGATGACCTCATCAAATAGAAAAGGGAAGCCAAGAAAGAAAGTGGATTCCGATACAACAAGAGCTCTTCTTCCTCCTCCAATCCTAAGGATACGTCTGTCAATGCCATTGTCTTCAATCATCCTGGAAATGGTAAATACTCCGCGGTACCCCCACCACAAAAGAAGAAGAAAGATAGACATTATGACAAGCTTGAAGGAATCACCCAAGAAGAACTCTTCGAAGTGCTTGTCAAGAACGGGAAAATCAAACCAAGAGAAGGCGCACCTCCAAAGAAAGATCTTCCTGCCAACCATGCCCATCATCTCTTCTGCAAGTACCACAACTTCACCGGTCACGACACCAACTCCTGCTTCCACTTGAAAGACGTCATCCAAGATTTGTTTGACGATAAAGAGATAGGGTTACCAAATGTTGTTACTAATCCTTTGCCAAACAATGAGGTCAATCTAATAGAGATAGAAAGTAGCTTCGAGGACCCTACTCGTCTAGCCACAATTGTGGACGAGAGCCCTCTTGAATTTAATGAATCTTCTTTCTGTTATATGATGTCTTGGGAAGAAATCTTAGAACAAAAGGGAAAAGGGTCTAAAACAGTCAACCTACTCACACGATCCGGTCGTGTGATCACCAACAAAGACCCAAGGGATGAAAATCCTCCAAAACAAGCTAAAGCCTCATCGCCAAGTGAACCGGAGGACCCTCTCTTAACTCAATTGAAAAAGACACAAGCAAATATCTCGGTTTGGGATCTCATAGGAGCATCTCACAAGCACCGTGAGATGTTGAAAAGGGCATTGGCTCAAATGACCATTTCCTCAGAAGCAACACCCGAAGAGCTCACTCAAATGATTGGCCAAGTGCGCTTTGGCAACGTCATCACTTTCATCGACTTGGACCTCCCATCATATGGGAACAATCATCATGAGGCCCTTTACATAACTGCTAAGGTGAATGGGTACCGAATGCCACGCATTTTGGTCGACAATGGTTCGCAATCAATGTCCTCCCGAAGAAAGCCTTATCATCATTAGGCCTCACCCACAAAGACCTCAAGCCATCCGGCATACCGTAAGTGGGGTACGATTGTACCGCTAGAACCGCTCCGGGATCGCTTGTGATACCCGTAGAAATGGGGCAAGTCACTATGAGCATCGAATTTCAAGTCATCGACATCCCAGGCATCCTTCAACTTGCCGCTTGGTCGCCCTTGGCTACACGACATAGGGGGTGTGCCCTCCTCCCCGCACCAATGCATCAAGTTCGTACACAACAACACGATAGTCACCATACACGAGAGATGGTCACTGCTAGTCCTATCCTCGAAGTACAACATAGCACTTCGATTTCCTGTTCAGCCGGTTTTGAGATCGAGAGAGAAAGCACCGTGAATGTCATAGACACTTACAACGAGAACGACTACTCAAAGGCACTTAGGTTTTCCGGAAGCCTTCCCGTCCTGGAGAATGATGCTAGCAAAAGGGTACTTTCCTGGATTGGGGCTTGGAAAGCACTTACAAGGAATAACGGAACCACCACCGGTCCCCCGCCTCACACAAAGCATGGACTAGGATACGACATCTCCATCCACGATGAAGATGACATAGAAGAGTGGGGCTTCACTCAAATCACGTGGGAAGGAACCTCGTACAAAGGCTGCAATTACCCAAAGTCCAAGGATTGCAACCTCAAACCATATCGAAAGACACTCAATGGCTACTTTGTTCGAGAAGGGGAAAGTATTCCCTACTTTATCTTTTCGTAACCATGGATCGATGATAAAGGAAAGCGCCAACCGGGCTTTGAAATCTTCAGCGATCGCGATGCTTCTCCGTATGAAATGTAATCCGTCCCACCGATCCCTAATGATTTGTGGGGCACGAAGGCGTAAATGACAAGCGAATGGAACTTTGTGTTGGGAGAAGACATGCCGCGACAGCTTCCAAGACTCGTGCCGGTTAGAAGACAAATGCATCCATGCAATATCCAAGGGGACGCTCCAACTACCGACTACACAAGACTAATACGTAAATGTGATGAGCCAATTCTAAACCGGCACGTCACCGGGGACCAGCTTGTTGATGAAGACTTCATGATCAAAGAGCTTGGTTGCACTCCCCACCCTCGCAGGAAGATAGGCCCTACAACTTTTACATTAGAAGCAGTGCTCCACCTCCGATGAACTCACTCAAGAGGAAATCGAGGCGTGGCCGAACATGTATTCCCTTACTTCCTTAATGAAAACTTTGATCTTTCCGAGTACCCCGAGATTGCTAACATCGTAAATGATGAATTAACTAATAATAATCAATATAACGAACACGTTAATAATGAATCATACGATGAGATAGATCAAGAAAACGAACAAATCTTAAAAGAATTAGCTAAGCAAGTAGGTCGTTGTGGAAAGAATGGCCCCGCTGACGACGAGGAAATGCAAACAAGCTAATCTTGGGACAACGGAAGACCCTGCAGAAACAAAGATCGGCAGCTTCTTCAAGGGGGAAGACAGAGAAACCTTGACGCAGCCTCCTCGTAGAATATGTCGACGTCTTCGCTTGGTCCTACAAAGATATGCCTGGGTTGAATCCGCCGCTTGTAGAACACAAGATACCACTGCTACCCAACGCCAAGCCGCCAAGCGTAAACTACGCAGAATCAAGCCTAATGGTCAATGCAAGTGAAAGAGGAAATCATGAAACTCTTGAATGTAGGGTTCATCAAAGTGATTGAATATCCTAATGGTTAGCAAACACGGCAAGTAGCCAAGTCGAACGGGAAAATACGAGTCCGTGTTGATTTCAGAGACTTGAACAAGGCATCCCCTAAAGATGACTTCCCGCTACCAAACATAGACATGTTGGTCGATGCCACGCAGATACGAGGTCCGCTCATTCGTCGACGGTTCGCAGTGGTATAACCAAATCCTCATGGCGTAAGAGGACCAAAGACAAAACAAAGATTCACCACACCTTGGGAACGTTCGCTACACGGTGGCCATGCCGTTTGGTCTCAAGAACGCCGGGGCTACCTACCAAAGGGCGCCACAACACTATTCCACGACATGATCCATAAAGAAATAGAGGTGTATGTGGACGACATGATTATCCACTCGAAGGGGACAGATGGCCAACACTTCGTAGATCTCGTAAAATTCTTCAATCGACCGAGACAAAGACAAAATGAGACTCAACCCCGCCAAATGCTCATTCGGAGTAGTCAAAGGGAAAGTCTTGGGATACATGGTCACGTAACGCGGCATAGAAGCATCCCGCCAAGATAAAGGCCATTACGTACATGCCTCCACCCAGACACGTAAAGAAGTAAAGGGATTCACGGGCAGACTCCAATATATCGCCGATTCATTAATCAACTTACTACAATGTGCGACTCCCATCTTTAAGCCGCTTAAGAAAACGCACCTCAAGAGTGGACCGAAGAATGTCAAGAAGCATTCGAGGAAGTTAAGCACTACTTGACTTCCCCACCTATCCCGGTTCCACCACACAAGGAGAAGCCCTTGAAGTTGTACCTCACGATCACAGACAACGCATTAGGGGCTATGCTTGCTCAAGAACAAACTTTCGCACACGTAAAATGCCATCTACTTTGTCACCGCAGATTCCAAGGCAAAGAAATCAACTACTCTCCACTCGACAAGTCATGCGCCGCTCTCGTCCGGGTATCACAAAGGCTAAAGCACTATATGGAAGCCTTTCCAAACCGTCTCATCGCAAAGATGGATCCACCGAAATATATCCTAGACAAATCAAATTTGTCTTCGAGACTAGCCAAATGGTACTTCATGCTCAAGGGGTATGATATCACTTACGTCACTCGTAAATCCGTCGAGGGAGCGTATTCGCAGATCGCTGGCCGAATTTCCTTGCGACGAAGTGAAGGGGGAAGACCCGCGATTCCCCGATGAGGACATCCTAAGCATAGAAGAAAATAAGTGGCAATTATTTTTCGATGGCGCAGCCAACAAGAGAGGGTTTGGCATCGAATGTTATTGGTAGACCCTAACGACATCTACACTCCACTAGCAAGACGTCTTGACTTTGACGCCACCAACAATACCGCAGTATCACGAGGCTTGCATAGCGGGGCTTGAGGCAGCCCTAGAACGCAACGTGACCGAACTCGAGGTATTCGGGATTCCCAATTGATCATCAATCGACATTGAAGAAGTGGAGGGTCCAAGATCCAACCCTTCAAAGATACAAGTGCCCACCTCCAAGAATTGGCGCAACAATTTCAGGATGTCTCATTCCACTATCTCCCCGCAGACAAAAATCGGTTTGCGGACGCATTAGCCACACTTGCTTCTTTGGTCGAAATCCCTAAAGGAAAAGCAGCTTAAACCCTTCAAAATAACACGGCATGCAACTCCCGCATACCGCGCCGTTATAGATCTTCACGATCGCAAAGACAAATGGTTATCCAAAGGTGCCGCCTGTTGAAAACTCCGAAGGGAAACCATGGTACCACGACATTTGGTATTTCATCCTAGATGGAACCATACCGCTCGAGACAGACCGAAGACTCGTGTCGCCCTTAAAAGGTTGGCCGCCAATTACGTCATCACCGCCGGCCGTCTATTCAAGAAACATTCCCAAGGAAACCTCCTTGCGCCACCGAGGAAGAGGCCCAGAAATAATGGACCATGTTCATCAAGGCATATGTGGAACCCACATGAGCGGAAACATGCTCGCCAAAAAGATCATCGACAAGGGTACTTTGGCCGACCATGGAAGCCGACCGTACCAAAATGGTCAAGAAGTGCCACAAGTGTCGATACACGCCAATCTTCAGCATGCACCGCCTTCCTTGCTGTACCCAATGACTTCACCTTGGCCGTTCTCTACATGGGGGATAGACGTGATTGGAAAGATCACACCGCAGGAGCCAACGGACACTGTTTCGTCCTAGTAGCCATCGACTATTTCACTAAATGGGTCGAGGCCGCCTCCTACAAAGTTCAATGCCGTAAAGGTTGCGTAATTCATCAAGCACAACATCATCTCGCCGATATGGGGTTCCACAAGAGATGATATCCGATAATGGGTCACACTTCGAGAAGGAAACCGATCGCCTACCGACCGAGTACAAAATCACGAGACACAAGTCATCTCCTTATAGGCCTCAAACAAACGGAGCAGCTTGAAGCCGCGAACAAAACAATCGAGACTATCATCGAAAATGGCAAGCCACCGGAAAAGACCGGCCCGACAAGCTACCATTCGCACTATGGGGGTACCGCACTTCAGTCCGAATGCCTACAGGAGAAACTCCCTACGCCCTCACATTCGGATGGAGGCCGTCTTACCGATAGAATTGGAAATACCATCACTAAGGGTTCTCCTAGAAAACCAAGTGAATGAAGTCGACCGGCTAGAAAGCGTATACGAAGAGCTAGCCCCGTTGGACGAAAGAAGGTTGAAAGCGGTCGAACACACTCAAGCTTACCAAAGAAGAATGGCAAGAGCTTTCAACAAAAAGGTCAAGACAAGGAACATCGTAGTAGGCGACCCGGTGCTCCGTGAGCATCGTCCCTGACCTTTCAACCCGTTAGGCAAGTGGGGACCAAGGTGGATAGGACCCTACATTGTGAAGAAGATATTCTCCTGGGAGCCCTTCACCGGTAGACTTAGACGGAGATCAACTACCGAAGCTTCTGGCCAACATGGACAAGCTCAAGAAGTACTTCGCGTGACTCGCCCCCTAAGAACAAATCGCTCGCTAGGTTGAAAATCCCTGAAAGGACAACTTAGGCAAAAAAATTAGAGCTAGCACAAGAAAAGAAGCCCGCTGGATTGAAAACCCGAAGGGGCGGTCTAGGCAAAAGAAAGGGTGTGCATAAAAAATAAAAAAAAAAGGGGGGGGGCCTTATCTCGCGCGAGATTACCCCACGGCCCGAGCCATATTTTGTCCTTTTCTCAAAAATGAACTACGTTGACCCGAGCCTCTTATTTAATTGCTGTAAAAGAGGAACGTAGGCAGCCTTCGGGTTCGGTCTAATCAAATAAATAAATCAAAGTTGTCCCTTTTATTAATCGAATGCGTTTCATTAATGACAATAGGGAAATCCTAACCACAACGACTAATTTGCTAAGCTAACAAACTTGAAAAAAAAAATACTAATAAAGCGTAAAACAATTGATCGATCAAAGCAATCTCTTGGTACTCCTAAAGATCTAGCCTTTCATTGACTTGGTTGGCCGGCGGACATGGTCTCCACCGTCGTCGTGATCCTCCTTGCGCTGAGCCTCTCAAAGCGTAACATCCTCGAGACGGTCAAAAACAGAGTCGAGACGATCAAAGACAGATTCCGACAATCTCTTGAAGACATGAGGCCTATCCAAAGCTTGCGTCTTTCCGTGCATTCCCTTGCCTCGCCTCTCGTACCAATCCCCATCAAGAAAATCCCGAGTTGGATCGCCGCACATTAGCGTGATCGACCGAGCCTCGCTCCTTCGCAAGATACCGCTAGCTACAAAAGAATCTCTTAGCAAGAAAAGCCGCAAATCATCAATCTTCTCTCGCACTAGGATGACCTGTATGGAGGAACCAATCCAAATATTTGTCGAGACAGAAAGATGCTTGCATTAAAAGTCCGAAGGTTCGACCAACGGTCCCGATTAGTTCCTTCACCCCATGCTTGAGCTAGCACCTGCGCAAACTCTACACCAATATAAGACACTTCACGAGAAGCTCCTTCGAAAAGATAAGTGTCCCGTCGCCGACCAAACCGACGGAGCACCCGCTTGGGAAAGTAAAAGGAGGAATCTCGCAAACCCTAAGAACAACCCCGTCAAAACCCTTGGTATTGGCAACATACTTGTTCAACCTCCAATAAGGTGGACACCAGAGAATATCGGCAGTTTCGGTCTTCGCAATCAACTCAGCCCATTCATCCGCTGAAAGATCTTTGATCAACAACTTTCGCGTATGATATGTAAAAGGAGAATATTCCAACGGGGACCTATCAACTTGAGATGCTCCCTAAGCCAAATAGTCAACAGGAGGGGACTCCTTGAGTCATGACGCCACCCTATGCATCATCAAGACCATGAAGGGTCTCACCCAAGATTAGCGGAATAATGTTCCTAGAACGTTTCCTAGCCTCGCAACAACTTCCACCAAATGGGAATCGACCAAGCCGTCCCCGCACGTAAACAAAACATCTCCGAAAAGAGAAAGAGCCGAAAGTTCCGCTTATGGACATGAAAAGCGTCATCATCGTAATCACCGCCGAAGCGTCCCGAAAAGAAGAGCAATCAACCCACTTCATGCGGTGAACCAACCCATAGCAAGTATCAAGGGGGATCCCTAACAATTCGCTCAAAGCCTCCGAATGATTCCTATGATACTTAGGAACAAAGAATCTTACTACCAAAGGCATATCCAAGATAATGGCGAATTCCTCCACAAGAGGGGCACCATCTCATTCAAAGAAAAATTGAAAAGATGAATAGAGGGATCCCAAAATCGAGCAAAGACCCCGCAATAACTTCCAATCCGGTTGGAGGTTCTTCAAAGTGAAAAGAATTCTAAATCCGAATTCGCGATAAACTTATTGCGAGACCGGTTGCGAAACGACCTTACAAAATCCCTTGATGCTTGCTTGAAAGATGCAATCACTTCGTAGGACAAAGAAAAATCATCGACAATCATGGACGCTGGGGCAATCTCCTTCGAAGCCATGGATCACAGGTGGTTGAAGAAGAAGACAAGAGTTTCACCCTAACAGATATCTCTAGAGTTTGAAAGGCTAGAATGAGTTATCTCGGCCGGACTACAGGGTGATTTTATAGGGAAAACCGTCAAAATCCCGTTCGAAAAGGAAGAGATTTCGCCTAGGTAGCGTGTCTCGTGCGAGACACCTTATCTCGCGCGAGATATCCCTACGGCAAAGCAACAGCAGCTTCTACTCAAACAACAATCTAGCCCCGACTTGACAAAGCAAGTCTCGAAAAACCCGCGTGTACAGCCTATAACATGCAATAAAACACCATACTCAAAGCTCAAAATTGCGGCCTAACGGCCATTCCATTTCCGAAACATGGAAAGTCGAGAAAGTTAATTAACTAACTAATTAGACCTAGGATTAGGGATTAAGAAAAACCATTGTTTGTGCTACCTATGTGTTCCTAACAAAAATTTAAAAGAAAGAAAAATTGTCCGGGCCCACACGGCCAATATGTACGTATAATCGATAAAGAAAAAGGGGAGGGGATCACGCCATCAAGTCGCTCGAGCCGCCAAAGACCTCCGCCATCACCACCGTGGGGCTACCATCCCTCCTCGACCTCTTGGCTCCGCAAGTAGGGGTCATAGCCGAGGCCACCGTCGAGGCCGCCGAAGAAACCTTCTCGAAAAGGACAAAATTGTCCTCGACAATAAGCGTCTACGCAACGTCAAAGTTCAAAATTTTGACACATTTACCTCGAAATGATAAACTAGCAAGGAAACGTGAAAAGTACCGCAAGTCACTAACGAGTCAAACGTGACATGCGCACAATCGCCGCACGGCACTGGGCCGCCCGAGAACCGAGTGGTCCAAAGATCAACCCAATTCACATGATTCGAGCCCGTAAAGGTGGAATCATCAAAGAAAAGCCCGGTCCAACGCCCGCAGTGGATCGTCATCAAAAAGCCCTGGCCCAACGCCTGCATGTGGATCGTCATCAAAAAGCCCGGCCCAACGCCCAAACAGTGGATCGTCATCAAAAAGCTCGGTCCAACGCCCAAACAGTGGATCGTCATCGAAAAGACCGGTCCAACGCCTGACAGTGGATCGTCAAACCAAAAGCCCGATTCAACGCCCAAACAGTGAATCGTCATCCCCAACAAAGAAAAAGCCCGATTCGGAGCCCGTAACGGCGAATCGTCACAAAAATGACAGACTCGCAGGACCGGACAGGTAAGCCTTTGTTTTCTAACATATTTCCCGCAGTTCTGAGCCTGCACAGCGAATCTTCGTACGTACAGTATATTCGTAATTGGGTCTTGATTTGATTCCTCGCATGAATTTGCCTTTTCGAAAAATAAAATCTCCTCGATTTTCAAATGATTTTCAAAATACCTAAAGCAACCTTTTCGTGTTTTGGAGTCGAACTACGTTATGGTCTCGATTCTCCGATAGAGATACGTAGGCACCGTGCACGGCACGACCATCCCGATGTTCGTAATGATGTCTTTTCTATCGTCGACATGACTTCTTTCATAAGACTTGTCGCCGAGGGGCTCGTAGACACCCCATTCCGAACACATCGGATCATACTTATACCACTCTAAGTCTCGCTTTGAGTCAAGAAGTAGAAATCCACCATTTCGTCATGTTTCGTTAAAGTTTTGACTAACTACCGTTAGTTTGGGACTAAACCGCATACGAGATAACGAGGAAAGGACAAAACCTGTCCACAGGAGCAATATCTCGCCGCGAGATGGCGTGTCTCACGCGAGATATCTCCCTCTCGCAGATTGCACTTACGCTTCCTCCTCGATTTCAACCTCTTTTCCGGATAAAACTTTATCTCTCCGGCCAACCAATGGGAGAGGAGGTCTAGAACCATCTCGATAGGGTTTTAACTCTCCACTTCTTCATATCCAACCTCTATAAATACTTGGTGACTTCCAAGGCTCAAGAGGTCGAAGGTCGAAGGTCCCTGACCGCGAATTTACACAACACACACACATTTTGTCGTTTTCTTTCCCTGAAAGAATCCTTCAAAATCACCCTAAAACTCACCTCATAGTTTGTTTGTCAACCTTGTTGATAAACAAGCATCAATCTCCAAACCAAGGACCAAGGCGAAGCTCTGTCCGTGTGAAAGGTCGACTCTAAACTTGAGCCGAAACTCTGCCCAAATCACCTCACGCAAGGTAATTCCTAATCTTCCTTCTAATTGATTGTTAGAGTGGTATAAGTCCATAGAATCTAGGATCGGCCTAGAGCCACTCCAAATCATGGAGACGGTCTCGAAGCAATCGATCCTACATTCCGTTTGACCTCGTCAAATGGACCTTTATTTGTAGTATTTGAATTCGTCTTTTATTTCTTCTTTTGAAAAACCTCTCTTTTCTTTAGCAAGACCGATCTCCGGATTGGGTGAAATGGATGCCTTCTAAACCTACCCATTTCATAACCTAAGCCCCGAACCCAAATCTCTTTCAAATGGTTTTTCTATGTTTCCAATCAAATAATATAGGTGGCGACTCATAAAAATAAAAAGAACCAGAATTTCTTTCTCACAACGCTACAGTATGTTTTTCCTATATTAGGATGCGTAATCCTTTTTTCTCTTTCTATTTTTTAATCCCTTTTGTAGCACTCTGTCAATTTGAATTGGTTGGCAGTCATTATCTATGCTTTCACTTTGAATCATCAATCATAATTTTATTTGTCCTAGATATTCTCTCTCTCTCTCGCTCTCTTTCTCTCTCTCTCTCTCTCTCTCTCTCTCTCACATACACATATTTATATTTATTGTATGAAAGAAATGGCATGTACCAGCACTAGTATGGCATTGTGTTTAACACCTGCATAAGCATCACTAATTGTTATAATGTAAATGCATATTTTTCCTATATTAGGATGCTTATCCCTTTTATATCTTTTCTATTGTTTCATCCCTTTTGTAGCACTCAATCAATTTGAATTGGTTGGCAGTCATTATCTATTCTTTAACTTTGAATCATCAATCATAATTTTATTTGGCCTAGATATTCTCTCTCTCTCTCTCTCTCTCTCTCTCTCTCTCTCTCTCTCTCTCTCTCTCACACACACATATTTATATTTATTGCATGAAAGAAATGGGATGCACCAGCACTAGCAGCACCAGTATGGCATTGCTTTTAACACATGCATATACATCACTATTGGTTATACTATAAATGTATATTTTTCCTATATTAGGATGCGTAAGCCTTTTTTCTCTTTCAATTTTTTCATCTCTTTTGTAGCACTCTGTCAATTTGAATTGGTTGGCAGTCATTATCTATGCTTTAACTTTGAATCATCAATCATAATTTTATTTGGCCTAGATATTCTCTCTCTCTCTCGCTTTCTCACACACACATATTTATATTTATTGCATGAAAGAAATGGGATGCACCAGCACTAGCAGCACCAGTATGGCATTGCTTTTAACACATGCATAGGCATCACTATTGGTTATACTGTAAATGTATGTTTTTCCTATATTAGGATGCGTAAGCCTTTTTTATCTTTCGATTTTTTCATCCCTTTTGTAGCACTCTGTCAATTTGAATTGGTTGGCAGTCATTATCTATGCTTTAACTTTTAATCATCACTCATAATTTTATTTGGCCGAGATATTCTCTCTCTCACTCTCGCTCTCTCTCTCTCTCTCTCACTCTCTCACACACACATATTTATATTTATTGCATGAAAGAAATGGCATGCACCAGCACTAGCAGCACATGTATGGCATTGCGTTGAACACCTGCATAAGCATCACTAATTGTTATACTATTAATGTATATTTTTCCTATATTAGGATGCTTAACCCTTTTATCTCTTTCTATTTTTTCATCCCATTTGCAGCACTCAGTCAATTTGAATTGGTTGGCAATCATTATCTATGCTTTAACTTTGAATCATCAATCATAATTTTTTTGACCTAGATATTTTCTCTCTCTCTCTCGCTTGCTCTCTCACACACACATATTTTTATTTATTACATGAAAGAAATGGCATGCACCAGCACTAACAACACTAGTATGGCATTGCTTTTAACACATGCTTAGGCATCACTATTGGTTATTCTGTAAATGTATGTTTTTCCTATATTAGAATGCTTAACCCTTTTATCTCTTTCTATTTTTTCATCCCTTTTGTAGGACTCAGTTATTTTTAAGTTGTTGGCAGTGATTATCTATGCTTTAACTTAGAATCATCAATCGTAATTTTATTTGGCCTAGATATTCTCTATCTCTCTCTCTCTCGCTCACACACACATTTTTATATTTATTGCATGAAAGAAATGGCATGCACAAGCACTAGCAGCACCAGTATGGCATTGCTTTTAACACATGCATAGGAATCACTATTGGTTATACTATAAATGTATGTTTTTCCTATATTAGGATGCGTAAGCCTTTTTTCTCTTTCTATTTTTTATCCCTTTTGTAGCACTCTGTCAATTTGAATTGGTTGGCAGTCATTATCTATGCTTTCACTTTGAATCATCAATCATAATTTTATTTGGCCTAGATATTCTCTCTCTCTCTCTCTGGCTCTCTTTCTCTCTCTCTCTCTCTCACTCTCTCACATACACATATTTATATTTATTGTATGAAAGAAATGGCATGCACCAGCACTAGCAGCACCAGTATGGCATTGCGTTTAACACCTGCATAAGCATCACTAATTGTTATAATGTAAATGTATATTTTTCCTATATTAGGATGCTTATCCCTTTTATATCTTTTCTATTGTTTCATCCCTTTTGTAGCACTCAATCAATTTGAATTGGTTGGCAGTCATTATCTATTCTTTAACTTTGAATAATCAATAATAATTTTATTTTCCCTGGATATTCTCTCTCTCGCTCTCTCTCTCTCTCTCTCTCTTGCTCTCTCACACACATATTTATATTTATTGAATGAAAGAAATGGGATGCACCAGCACTAGCAGCTCCAGTATGGCATTGCTTTTAACACATGCATATACATCACTATTGGTTATACTGTAAATGTATATTTTTCCTATATTAGGATGCGTAAGCCTTTTTTCTCTTTCAATTTTTTCATCTCTTTTGTAGCACTCTGTCAATTTGAATTGGTTAGCAGTCATTATCTATGCTTTAACTTTGAATCATCAATCATAATATTATTTGGCCTAGATATTCTCGCTCTCTCTCTCTCTCGCTCTCTCACACACACATATTTATATTTATTGCATGAAAGATATGGAATGCACCAGCACTAGAAGCACCAGTATGGCATTGCTTTTAACACATGCATAGGCATCACTATTGGCTATACTGTAAATGTATGTTTTTCCTATATTAGGATGCTTAAGCCTTTTATCTCTTTTCTTTTTTTTCATCCCTTTCGCAGCACTCAGTCAATTTGAATTGATTGTTACTCATTATCTATGCTTTAACTTTGAATCATCAATCATTATTTTATTTGGCCTAGATAATCCCTCTCTCTCTCTCTCTCTCTCTCTCTCTCTCTCTCTCTCGCTCTCTCACACACACATATTTATATTTATTGCATGAAAGAAATGGCATGCACCAGCACTAGCATCACCAGTATGACATTGCTTTTAACACCTGCATAAGCATCACTATTTGATATACTGTAAACATATGTTTTTCCTATATTAGGATGCTTAACCCTTTTATCTCTTTCTATTTTTTCATCCCATTTGCAGCACTCAGTCAATTTGAATTAGTTGGCAATCATTATCTATGCTTTAACTTTGAATAATCAATCATAATTTTTTTTGACCTACATATTCTCTCTCTCTCTCTCGCTCTCTCACCCACACATATTTATATTTATTGCATGAAAGAAATGGCATGCACCAGCACTAGCAGCACTAGTATGGCATTGATTTTAACACATGCTTAGGCATCACTATTGGTTATACTGTAAATGTATGTTTTTCCTATATTAGGATACTTAAGCCTTTTATCTCTTTTCTTTTTTTTTCATCCCTTTTGCAGCACTCAGTCTATTTGAATTGGTTGGTACTCGTTATCTTTGCTTTAACTTTGAATCATCAATCATTATTTTATTTGGACTAGATATTCTCCCTCTCTCTCTCTCTCTCCCTCTCTCGCTCTCTCAAACACACATATGTATATTTATTGCATGAAAGAAATGGCATGCACCAACACTAGCAGCACCAGATGGCATTGTTTTTAACACATGCATAAGCATCACTATTGGTTATACTGTAAATGTATGTTTTTTCTATATTAGGTTCCTTAACCCTTTTATCTCTTTCTATTTTTTCATCCCTTTTGCAGCACTCAGTTAATTTTAATTTGTTGGCAGTCATTATCTATGCTTTAACTTTGAATCATCAATACTAATTTTATTTGGCCTAGATATTCTCTCTCTCTCTCTCTCTCTCGCTCTCTCACACACATGTATTTATATTTATTGCATGAAAGAAATGGCATGTACCAGCACTAGCAGCACCAGTATGGCATTATTTTTAACACATGCATAGGTATCACCATTGGTTATACTGTAAATGTATATTTTTCCTATATTAGGATGCTTAAGCCTTTTATATCTTTTCTATTTTTTTCATCCATTTTGCAGCACTCAGTCAATTTGAATTGATTGTTACTCATTATCTATGCTTTAACTTTGAATCATCAATCCTTATTTTATTTGGCCTAGATATTCTCTCTCTCTCTCTCCCTCTCTCTCTCTCTCTCTCACACACACACATATTTATATTTATTGCATGAAAGAAATGGCATGATCCAGCACTAGCAGCACCAGTATGGCATTGCTATTAACACCTGCATAAGCATCACTATTGGTTATACTGTAAATGTATGTTTTTCCTATATTAGGATGCTTAACCCTTTTATCTCTTTCTATTTTTTCATCCCATTTGCAGCACTCAGTCAATTTGAATTAGTTGGCAATCATTATCTATGCTTTAACTTTGAATCATCAATCGTAATTTTATTTACCTAGATATTCTCTCTCTCTCCTCGCTCGCTCTCTCACACACACATATTTATATTTATTGCATGAAAGAAATGGCATGCACCAGCACTAGCAGCACTAGTATGGCATTGCTTTTAACACATGCTTAGGCATCACTATTGGTTATACTGTAAATGTATGTTTTTCCTATATTAGGATGCTTAAGCCTTTTATCTCTTTTCTTTTTTTCATCCCTTTTGCAGCACTTAGTCAATTTGAATTGGTTGGTACTCGTTATCTTTGCTTTAAATTTGAATCATCAATCATTATTTTATTTAACCTAGATATTCTCTCTCTCTCTCTCTCGCTCTCTCAAACACACATATGTATATTTATTGCATAAAAGAAATGGCATGCACCAACACTAGCAGCACCAGTATGGCATTGTTTTTAACACATGCATAAGCATCACTATTTTTTATACTGTAAATGTATGTTTTTCCTATATTAGGTTGCTTAACCCTTTTATCTCTTTCTATTTTTTCATCCCTTTTGCAGCACTCAGTTAATTTTACTTTGTTGGGAGTCATTATTTATGCTTTAACTTAGAATCAGCAATAATAAATTTATTTGGCCTAGATATTCTCTCTCTCTCTCTCTATCTCGCTCTATCTCTCTCTCTCTCTCTCTCTCTCTCTCTCTCTCTCAAACTCACATATTTTTATTTATTGCATGAAAGAAATGGCATGCACCAGCACTAGCAGCACCTGTATGGCATTGCTTTTAACACATGCATATGCATCACTATTGGTTATACTGTAAATGTATATTTTTCCTATATTAGGATGCTTAACACTACTAGAAACAGGGCTTTTACCGACGGAATTTTACCGACGGAAAAAAACCATTTACCGACGGAAATCAATTTTCATTTACCGGGAATTTTTTTTTTAAATTTTCGTTTTGTCCGTCGGTAATGGATTAAATTCCGTCGGTATTACCGATGGACTATGTCCGTCGGTACTACCGACGGACCCCGTCCGTCGGTAACAAAGCCCTATATAAATTGAAAATTTCCCCATTTTTATTACGCCTTCATCAGTACGCTCATTCGCAAACAAACGCGAACCCTAGTCTCTGAACAACGCCGTCGCCGCCGAGCCTTTCCATTCGCCGTTCACCGTCGCCGGTAAGCTCACTTTCTCTCTCTCAATCCCTTTCTCTCTCTCACTCGATTTCTCTCTCTCAATCCCTTTCTCTCTCTCACTCAATTTCTCTCTCTCACTCGCTTTCTCTCTCACTCTCTCTCTCTCTCTCTCTCTCATTAGTGTCACAGGCGTAGTAGTCCCCCTTCAGAATTGAAGTCACCATTTACACTACAAGGAAAATCGATTTTAGCTACGGCAAATTCCGTAGCTAAAATGAAGATTCCGTAGCTAAATCGTGTTTAGCTACGAATTTGTTCTGTAGCTATTCCGTGGGTGCAAGTTCGTCGCTAAATTGGGCGTCGCTATTTTGTAGCTATTTTAGAGACGGACATATCCGTCTCTAAATTAGAGACAGATAATTCTGTCTCTAATTTAGAGACGAGCAATTACTGTCTTCTAAATTCGCCACTTGAATAGCTACAAATATATTAGCGACAAACATGCACCCACGAATTAGCTACAGAATTAATATGTCACTGATTTAAATTTAGAGACGAAAAATTGTCTGTCGCTAATTTGCCAATTTTTTTAAAAAAAATATATTCAGCACAAATATATATTTAAAAATATATTTTAGTATATTTTTAAATATATAATATATGCTGAATAATTTTTTTATATAAATTAATTTATAATGTTACTTAAAATTAATACAATAATAATTAAACTAATATAAAATTAAAGATAAAAATAATCTAGTATATTGAAAAATGTCAAAATACATCAATTGAAAATGTTAAAATACATCAATTAAAATATCAAAATACACTAATTACAATAACATTTTCAAAATAAATTACAAATCTTTCAAAACACAAAAAAAAATAATACATATCAACAACTACGGATCACCACCATCACTGCCACTAACACCGCCAGTCACTGCCGTCCGTCCATCACTGCTGCGGCGCCGCCCACCACCACCACCAAGAAAATGTAGATCTAGAAAATCACGGACATGAAACACAATCGAGAGAGAGGGAGAGACAAACCCGAAGCTGAAATTTAGTCAAAACAAAATTATATAAAAATGCCGATTGGACCGCATCCATTTATGGCACACTACATGAAATAGAATCAATAATTCATCAATCAACATAAATCCAACACATAACAAAATCAAAGAACATAACCCGCAGATATTGTTTTCTCAATTAAAAAATTGACAACAATACGAAATCACAACAATTTGACATACACTAATGCACAGAAGAATTCAAAATAAGAAACGGAAAACCCCCAATTTTGAAATTAAGAAAAACTGAAAGGGAAAAGAACATACCCCACCGCAATTTTGAAATTAAGAAAAAGCTGAAAAGGAAATATTGCCACCCACAACGAGACCCACAAAAGACAATGCTCAATGTTGCGACCCGGATACGGAGAGAAAGTGAGAGAGAGAGAGAGAGAGAGAGAGAGAGAAGAGAGAAAGCTTTACCTGAAGAGAGAGAGAATGAGGGAGGCGGTGAAGGGGTGATTAAGGGTAGAGCAGAGGCGGAGATCATCGGTGGTTGCGGAGATGGCAGAGGTAGTGGTGGTGTCGGCGGCGACGTCAATGGCGTTGGAGGAGGTTGGTGAAGGTGAGGGGACGAAATGGAAGAGGGGTGGTAGAAGGAGAGGGTGAGGCGTGATGGGGGGAGGCGAATAGGAGGGAGACGGTGGGGAGCTTGGGGTGAGAGACGGTGAGGGAGCTGAGGAAATGAGACAGAGAGAGAGAAAACGGTGGTTATTTGAAAATGAAGAGAGAGAGAGAGAGAAAGGAGGAGTGAAATAGGGAGAGAGTTATTAATTGGTTTTGTTTGAATTATTTTGGGTTGTTGGATTGAATCTATTGAACGGCCAGATTTCGCTTGACACATGATCCACGTGAAACTTAAAAATCCAATCAAATAATTTCACATCACATACTTATATTTATTTCACACTATAGTATACACTAATTAAAATATTTATGCTTAATATTAAGAATAATAATATTTATTAATAAATTATTAATTATATAATTAATTAATATTAATATTAATTATATAAACAGTAATAATATTAATAATAGTATTAATAATAATTAGTAATTTTTATTATTTTTTATTGAATAGGAAAAAATATTTTAGATTTTTTTTATTACTGAAATTTATTAAAAGCTATCTAAAATATTTACATGCTTTTATATGATTTACCCAAAATTTTAGTTATAGTAGTATGCCTATTATCAAGAATAATAACATTATCATATACTAGTAATAATACTTAATAATAAGACTAATAATGATGTTATTGTTAATTATTCAATTATATAATTGAATATATTAATAATTATTAATATATAATTAATAATTATAATAATAATAACTGGTAATAATACATAATATCAAAAATAATAATGTTATTAATTAATAATAATAATCATCATTTTAATTATTTTAAATTTATTAATAATAATTTAATAATTTAAACTTCTAAAAAATATTAATATACCTAATTAATAATTGATAGTAATAAATTATAAAAAAATACTTATTAACAATAACAATAATTTAATCTTTAAAGAAAATAGTAATTAGTAATAATACTTAATAATAAGACTAATAATGATGTTATTGTTAATTATTCAATTATATAATTGAATATATTAATAATTATTATTATATAATTAATAATAATATTAATAATAACTAGTAATAATACATAATATCCTATACCCTAACCTTATACTCTATACCCTAACCCTTATACATTATACAATATACCCTAAACCTTAAACCCTATACCCTAACCCCTAAACCATAAACCTTATACCTTATACCATATACCTTAAACCCTAAACCCTATACCATATACCCTATATCCTATGTCCTATACCCTATACCCTATTGGGTATACCCTATACCCTATGCCCTATACCCTATCTTATAAGGTATACCCTATACCCTATAGGGTATACCCTATACCCTATGCCCTATGCCCTATACCCTATAGGGTATACCCTATACCCTATGCCCTATACCTTATACCCTATAGGGTATACCCTATATCTTATACCCTATACCCTATAGGGTATACCCTATACCCTATGCCCTATGCCCTATACCCTATACCCTAAACTCCTAAACCCTATGGGTATACCTATACCCTATAGGGTATACCCTATACCTTATATCCTATACCCTATGCCCTATACCCTATAGGGTATACCCTATACCTTATATCATATACCATAAACCCTAAACCCTATAGGGTATACCCTATACCCTATAGGGTATACCCTATACCACATATATACCACATACCCTATGCCCTATACCACTATACCTACCTTATAGGGTATACCCTATACCCTATGCCCTATGCCCTATGCCCTATACCCTATAGGGTATACCACATACCCTATGCCTATACCTTATACCCTATAGGGTATGCCACATATCTTATACCACTATACCACTATGCCATATGCCACTATACCCTAAACCCTAAACCCTATAGGGTATACCCTATACCCTATAGGGTATACCCTATACCTTATATCATATACCCTATGCCCTATACCCTATAGGGTATACCCTATACCTTATATCATATACCATAAACCCTAAACCACATAGGGTATACCACATACCCTATAGGGTATACCATATACCTTATATCATATACCACATGCCCTATACCCTATAGGGTATACCCTATACCCTAACCCTTATACATTATATCATATACCCTAACCCCTAAACCCTAAATCCTATACCCTATACCCTAAATCATATACCCTATACCCTAAACAAATGAAAGTATATAGAAGAAAAGTCAAAAGAGGGACGGACTACCCTATATTTATTTTTTATTTATTTTTTAATTTTTTATTGTCTAGAAAACAATATTTTAGCCTTTGTTAATCAGTGGGTTTTTTTAGAAAAAGTTATAGAAAAAAAGATAGAAAAAAACTAAACAAATGAAAGTATATAGAAGAAAAGTCAAAAGAGGGACGGACTACCCTATATTTATTTTTTATTTTTTAAAAAAATTTTATTGACTAGAAATCAATATTTTAGCCTTTGTTAATCAGTGGTTTTTTAGAAAAAGTTATAGAAAAAAGATAGAAAAAACTAAACAAATGAAAGTATATAGAAGAAAAGTCAAAAGAGGGACGGACTACCCTATATTTATTTTTTATTTTTTTAAAAAATTTTTATTGTCTAGAAAAAAATATTTTAGCCTTTGTTAATCAGTGATTTTTTAGAAAAAGTTATAGAAAAAAGATAGAAAAAACTAAACAAATGAAAGTATATAGAAGAAAAGTCAAAAGAGGGACGGACTACCCTATATTTTTTTTTTATTTTTTAAAATTTTTTTTATTGACTAGAAAATAATATTTTAGCCTTTTTTAATCAGTGGTTTTTTTATAAAAAGTTATAGAAAAAAAGATAGAAAAAAACTAAACAAATGAAAGTATATAGAAGAAAAGTCAAAAGAGGGACGGACTACCCTATATTTATTTTTATTTTTTTAAAATTTTTTTATTGACTAAAAAATGATATTTTAGCCTTTGTTAATCAGTGGTTTTTTTAGAAAAGTTATAGAAAAAAGATAGAAAAAAACTAAACAAATGAAAGTATATAGAAGAAAAGTCAAAAGAGGACGGACTACCCTATATTTATTTTTTATTTTTTAAAAAAAAATTATTGACTAGAAAACAATATTTTAGCCTTTATTAATCAGTGATTTTTTTAGAAAAAGTTATAAAAAAAAGATAGAAAAAAACTAAACAAATGAAAGTATATAGAAGAAAAGTCAAAAGAGGGACGGACTACCCTATATTTATTTTTTATTTTTTAAAAAATTTTTATTGACTAGAAAACAATATTTTAGCCTTTGTTAATCGGTGGTTTTTTTAGAAAAAGTTATATAAAAAAGATAGAAAAAAACTAAACAAATGAAAGTATATAGAAGAAAAGTCAAATTTAGAGACGGTTACTAAATCTGTCTCTAAATTTTAGAAGACAGAATGTTGAATCTGTCACTAAATTAGAGACGGATTCAAAAATGCGTCTCTAAATTAGAGACGGGTTAAAATCTGTCTCTAAAGTTTAGAGACGGATTACGAATCTGTCTCTAATTTAGAGACGGATTACGAATCTGTCTCTATTTTAGAGACAGATACAAAACCCGTCTCTAAAATTTAGAGACGGAATGCGAATCCGTCTCTAAATTAGAGACGGAATCGGATTTCGTCTCTAAATTAGAGAGACGGATTCGGATTCCGTCTCTATATTAGAGACGGATTCGGATTCCGTCTCGAGATTAGAGACAGTTCATATTTCGTCTCTGAATTAGAGACGAAATCTGAATCCGTCTCTAATTTAGAGACGGAATTCGAATCCGTCTCTGATTTTTGGTTTTGTCTCTAATCTGTCGCCAAATTAGCTACAGATTTCGTCCGTCTCTAAATTTTCGTCTCTAAATCCGGTTTTCCTTGTAGTGTTACCTAGTCTGAACTAAGGCCTGTTCCGAGCCTTTGCCTTGTTTACCGTCGCCGGTTACTGACTGAGGTTAGGTCCGAGCCTTTACATCTCTAAAGTGACTTTTTAATTGTTTTTTTATTTTATTATGAACTTAGGGTTCCTTTGGTAACCAGTTCAGGATTAGCATTCCTATTTACAATTATAGTGCTGAATTGGTTGCTATTTTGGGTTTGGAATGAAGATACACTTAATGCCATAAAGCTTGCAACATATGAAATTCTCACCCTGTCTAGTGATTTAATCAGTAGGCTATCAACATTTACATTTATGTTTATTATAAATTTTATCTCATCCATTTTTTGGAGCAAACTTGCTGAGTAGTTGACTAGTTTTATTGCTAAAGATTCTATTCATATATCCTTGCTCAATTTTTGTCAGTCAACTAATGATTTCCAACATGATGATTTTTATGGTATGTATACCTGAGTTCCCCTCTCCCAAATACTGTTATTGTGTGTGTGATTGTTTTTTAATGAATACACTCCTAAAATGCAAACAGAAGAAGAAAGAGCTTTTAAAGAAAGTAAGAAAGAAAAGTGAAATGAAGAGTTACTAAGATTGTTAAATATTGAGTTCATATAATCCCTCAGCAGATAAATAATATTTACATTTTACATCATATCTTGTAGATAAATGCTTCCTGTCATGCTTTCTTTTTTCAAGAGTCAATAACTAATTATTACGGTACCGCTATTGTGCTCAAGAGATAACACATTCCATGTCCTTTCTTGTACTTGAAGCGAAGCATAGGCAGTTGAAATATACATCATGGAGGTTCGAAAAGAAATTTCATGAATCATTGTTGAACTAATTCTCCCCCTAAGTACCTTAGAAATATCTGGCCCACAATCGAGGGAGTGCGTCTGCTGAGAAACGCGTTTCTCCATAACTATGGAGAAACGTGTTTTTCATAGCCAGAAGCTTTACATTTGATAACCAGAAAAAAAAAACCCAAGGCCAAGACCAAAAGCTTCTGGATATCCAGAAGCTTTGCATTTGATAGCCAGAAGCTTTGCAGTTGATATCCAGAAGCTTTGTATTTGATAGCGGAAGGATGTGAAATGTATATCGAGAAAAAAAAAAAACCCAAGGCCAAGATCAAAAGCTTCCGGATATTCGAAGCTTTGCATTTGATAGCCGAAGCTTTGCGGTTGATATCCGAAGCTTTGTATTTGATAGCGAGAAGGATGTGAAATGTATATCCGAAGCTGTAGGTGCATATCCAGAAAAGCTGTTAGGTGCATATCCGAGAAATGTGTTAGGGCATATCCAGAAATTGCTATTGAAGGTTTACGGATATCCGAAACCTTTCAATGTATATCCGTAAACATTTTGAAGGTTTACGGATATTCATTTGAAGGTTTCTGGATATCACTTTCATAGGTTTCTGGCTATCTAGCTCATTGTCGCGCGACATGTCGGGACCCGTTTCTCCATAACTTATGGAGAAACGCGTTTCTCCCTAGATTTTGTGCAATCGAGGGGGGTTCGTTTGGTAACCAGTTCAGGATTAGCATTCAATATATAGCCTTTACATCCCTAAAGTGACTTTTTAATCAAGCTTTTTAATTGTTTTTTTTTGTTTTATCATGTTATGTTCTTACGTTAATCTCTAGGATTGATGGTGTTAATGTTAGCACCAAAGGGGGAGAGAGGGGGGTGAATGTCTAAAATTAGGAAGACTTGGATGGAAGTATTGTTAAGGAATTAGACTCCTAATCATTGTCTAAAATTAGGAAGAAAACTCTTAGTGGCACTGCTTGTAGGGTATTGTGGTTGGTGGTAAACATCTTAAAATATAAATAAGATGAGAGCCTTTCTCACCCACAGCTATCAAAATCCGTCCATCTTTGATCAAGAAAGATAGAGCAAATAAGTTCTCCACTGTTTGAGCAAAGAATTTTCTGTTTAATAAGAGTTTTTCCAGTTTCACTGTCCTCTTCTCTTTAAGGACCTCAAACATCACAGCCATGTTTGTGACAGTGTTTGTTTTCTCTTCACTGGTGTTATACTATTACCTTGTTTTTACTTGTGACCGTATAACACCAGTGAAGAAATAAAAGCGAGCCTTGTCACAAACATAGTCATTATATTTGAGATCCTTAGAGAGGAGACGATGAAAAGAAAAAATTCTTATTAAACATAAAATCCTTTGCTCAAACAGTCGAGAACTTGTTTGCTCTGTCTTTCTTGGTCTAAGATGAGATAGGGTTTTGATAGTTGTGGATGAGAACGACTCTCATCTTGTTTATAAATGTTAATTTAATTCATCATTGTAAAATTATATATTTTACAACAAAGAATTAATATTTAAAATTATTCACAATATTAATAATTTAAAAAAAATGATAGATGTGTGTATTAATTCATTATTGTAAAATTATGTATTTTATGGTAATGAATAAAAATTAATGTTACGACGTGACGTTGTGACGGTTGAAACACAAAAGCTTAGAAACCCGTTTAAGAATCTTTAACTTATCATGTTGAGTTCAACATGTAGTTATCGATTCTTAAATTGTCCGTGTGGACAGTCTTGAAATGCACGATTATATGTTAAGCGAAACTTGGTCCCGAATGATAAAGTTAATTTATTATCCGTTTGTAAATTAAGCAATACTCTATTTGATTCATATATTGTTATTATTTGAAGAAATTTTGAAGTTTTAATTTTTTTATATGTTAAGCGAAAGAAACACGAAGATGATGAGGCTGATGCAGCTGCTGTGTTTATGGCTACACATACTGCGGATGCTCCTGATGGCTCACGGCCACAATGGGTTAACCCTTATTACCAGACCCTTTATGTAAGTGTTAATAGTATTTTCTATTAGTAAATTATAAATTATTTAGTTAAAGAAATATTATTTTCTACCATAGTGTATAATATTTTTTTTTCCAGGAAGAGTATGATAGGCGGGCTCGTGACGAGGCTATTGAAGAAGGAAGTATGGAGCATGAGAGCACCGAGCGGCCCGTTGTGAGCACCCCAACCCGGGACCTAACGCGTGTCCCGAGCTTGAGGAGCTCAAACTAAGAAAACCCATCTTAAAATTTTAAAACTTTTATTTCACTTGAAAAGAAAATCAATTCTTAAATTTCCAAAATAACATCAACTGATAATATCTCCACTCGGAGGAATTTAAACAAATACTTCAATAACCATATTTAATCAATTACATTGAAAACCCTAATTAACATTGTTTAACAAAAGAGTTTTCTATACAATTTATAAAAGAGTAATACTTTAATAGGACTCCCGACAACCTACTCATATACCTATCCTGACAAGTCCCAAAAGCCAGAGTCCAAATTATTTCCCCGGCCTCACTGGTTCAGGTCACCTGTCTCAGCACAATCTACAACAGTAAAAGGGAAGGGGAGAGAATAAATCTCAATAAGCTATTATGAATGCAGCAAGATGCCAAACAAGATGCAACACATAGCATGGTTACACATAGCACATTATTAAAGCGGTAAACACCTTACGTTACCTCATTTTACCTTTCCCGTCTGAACAATAAGTCGTACAACGTGGGAGTAAAACTCCACTCTTTGGCGAATTGCCCCCATGCACATTCACCGCTTATAGGACTCATACTCCAGAGATCCATATAAGAAAATCAGATATCTATATGACCCCTTTAATAAGAGTATCATATAATATTGCCGCTATCTGTAAGGCTTTTGGCTTAATACAGAAGCATTCCCCCTAATCACCAAATCACAGCGGTCTGTAAGGCTTCTGGCTCAATACAGTCGCTAGCACACCCACTCTGTGGCCACAGAGGGGAGGTCACGAGGTATAATGAACCTTCAATCACTTATAGAACAAATCAATAATTGATTGAATTCCATTATACCCCCAGATCACATGTAATATCCAAGCACATAATAGTTACTTGAATTAAATCCACAAAAGGGATAATAATATAACAACATGGTAAATTATACTCATGTTAAATCAATACCATAGTGCAACGTTCATTTAATACACTATGCATAATCCATCCATGAATATGAACTCAAGTAAGGTATCCATATAACACATAATCCACACCGGGATACAATATAATCAACATGCCAGATAATCCACAACTGGGATACAATACAATCATATACCAAATAATCCACACTTGGGATACAACATAACAATACCAAATAATCCCCACTTGGGATACAATGCCACAATGTGATACATAAACATTTCTAACTAACGCAATAGTGTAATTATAGTCTCTACACTATCTAATCACCAAGGTTATGAGGCAAGTACGGCCACTCTAAACCATAAACTATTTCTACGAAGTCGTTACTCAACCTTGAATAATCTTAATAAAAGTGCAAGACCTACTTCCCAAGTTTGAACCACTTTGGTGAAGTTACGAATCAAGCTTATCCACCATTTTTCGAACAATATTTAACTATTTCCATAATTCCATTTTGACCAAATAAGACATCATGGCCTAGTCAAGGTATTCTACTTTACCCTCGGTTAAAGAAGATTAATTCATATCCGGTTTGGATTAAGTTCCACTAATTTGTAATGGTTAGGAATCATACCACTAGGTTGTTGGTGAAAATCAGCAAGAAAGGAAACTGGGAAAGTTCTGGTGACATGGGCGACCGCCCAAGTCACCATGGGCGACCGCCCAAGAAGGGTTTCAAAAAGGCTTCAAGGCTTCTGATGGGTTGGGCGACCGCTCAAGACTTCTTGGGCGACCGCCCAAGAAGGAAGGGAAGGCATCACAAGGGCTGGTCACATGTCAAGCCCCACATGGGCGACCGCCCAAGCCACTCTCCAGCTATACTCAAATTTTAAATCCCCTTTTCACATATACTCTTTTTCCCTTTATAACTTTCCTTATTGTTATGAACACCAAAAGGATTTTCTAACTTTACAAACCTCATTCTAAATCATTTAAACCCCAATTAATATAAACCTAGATCATTTATCACTTGATTCTCCACCCATTTCACTATCCCATTTCAAGTTTAACCTTCTTAATCTAACTCACCCATTTTCTTACATTCTTGATAAACTTCCTTAAACCACATCATGCTTTATTATTAACCCATTTATCAACTCCAAGAAGGTTTCCTAAGCATCAATTAACCATTACAATAAAAATATCAACACCCAATAGTTCATGAACATTAAATAGGAGGAAAGATCATAATAACTCACAAAATTAAAAGTATAACAAGTCCTTTTTCTACTTCTTTCTACCCAAATGAGATATACTTCTTACATCTCCCAAATCAAATAAAGATGAATATAACTACATACAAGAACTCCATTAAAGTCATTAACCTTTTACATTCCTTATACCCTTATTCTTCCAACTTAAACCCCCATTTCATACTAAAAATCAATTCATCCTTAATTAACCCATTTTACTCAAATAACCTTATTATATCGCAATCATTTTCTTTTCACAAAATATTCATTAACACATAAAATGAACAATATTTAGAAGGAATTCATAATAACTTACCTAGAAATTATGGGATGGAATGAAGATTTTCTTAGCTTGATGTGCTCCTCTCTTCACCCCGAACACGAAAGTACACTTGGATTGGGAAATGGAGAGGAATTGCTTGCTCTAGGAACTTGGAAAGGAAAGCTTCATGAAGGAGCTTCCATGGATATTTTTGAGAGGAAGGAAGAAGAAAATGGTGAGGGAAAAGTGGGGAGGTGAATAAAATGATGGAGGAAGCATGGGAGGAGTATGGGACTTTTTGACTAAAGGGAGGAAAGGGTGAGGGAAATAAGGGGGGAAGTCATGGCCCCCCACTCCTAATTGATTAAAGGCTTTCCACATTCTACAATAAAGCCCCTAAATGATCAAGAAATGGAATGAACCCCTTTACTTCCTTTCTCCTACACAAAGAAGCCTAACTATCCACATTTTATTTATTTATCCATTTCTATTATTATACTTCTCCCAAGAATATTATTTTATTTTCCAATCATTTCATCCTAATATACGAAATCAAATATATAAAATGAACACATAATATTAACAATCATATTAAAAGCATATAATATTATACTAAAACTAGTGCCTAGGGTTAGGGTCGTTACACTCACTCCCCCTTAAAGAAAATTCGCCCCGAATTTTAAACTTGATTACCTTAATGATCAATAACAAAGGTTACTTCCCCAAGCATTTTGAATTACCACCTTCAAACAGTTTCCTTAATGGCATGATTCTTCTATACATTTTTTTTTTACAACCCGAATACTCTAGGATTTCAATTCCCTAAACTACAATTCTAATAACTCTCAATGGTTCTCCCGCATAAGTCCAAATCCGCTTAATCATCATTAATTGAAGAACTCCATACAAACAAAGGATCATACAATTAATTTCTCCCATACCAAGCTTCACACGGTACCAATTCAATGCTAAACAAAAAACTATTATTATACGCAAACATGCTAAGGTTAATTAACTTCTCAACTTGAAAGGAAGTCCATCACACAACTCACAACCTCTTCTTCAAGAATCTGGATGGTCCTATAATCTCTCCCTTTCGAGTAACTAAATTCTCCAAACTCTCAGGATCGGTAGCAAATCCCAAATAAAGCTTCAAAATGGTAAGGTTCCCACTTGACAACATAAAACAATTGCAGCCACTCTTGAGTAGAGGGTAAGAAAATTCCGATCTACCTAAGTTAACTTCCTCGAAGCACACGCTATTACTTTCCCATTTCTCATAATATCACAACCTAATTTTCTTTTAATACGCACTTAAAATTCACAAGGTCCTCACATCCATTAGGTAAGGTAAGGATCGAATTTATAGCCAATCTATTCTCCATCTCTATCAATATGATTCATACTTATTACAACCTACACCATTTATATATTCTTTAGTGTTAACTAAATCAATGATTTTACAATTCTCAAGAATTCCCTAAAAATTCCTTCGGTAGTACTTACCAGCCCAAAGATCACGGACTCAATCCTCATAAGATCCATGGTAACATCCGAGTTTAAGACTATAGAACCCAAAATTTGGAATCCTCTCAAGCCAACTCACACTAGCTAAACTTTGCATACAAGGACTCCTCACAAGGAATCATTAACCCAATTCTCTAATGATTTTCATGATCTTCCCGAAACTTTAATTAACAAAGAGACCATCCATCCTAATTACCATAAAGCCATCAAAATAAGGATTAAAATTCTGATTATCATACTTAGAATCAACACATGAGATACTTTTATGGAAACACAATTACCATCAACTCACAACTAGCACGTAAAATTTCCGGAAAGACTTCTTATCCAAGTCTAACAAATACCCAAATACTCTTCACACTTTTAACCAAAACTTTCTGCCTTTAATGCATACATAACAAGATTACCACCTAAGGTTTATCTGTATCAAATACCAATATAATCAAATTAGGTATAGAAAAGGAGACTCACTTCTTATGATAGTCTACCAATGCACAACAACTACTTAACCCTCCAGGTCAAGTATATCTCATAATTACAAATCAGTAATCATACCAAATCAACTGGCAATACATGCCCAGCTATAACCACATCACCACCGTGGTAAACCAAAGGAGATTCGAGGTATTCTCTCATAAGAGCAGAATCCTATAACAATAAAACAAATCTCAAGCAACGTATGCCACATAGAAGCAAAATGTGATGCCAAACATAAATGATATGAAACATGATCTATAAAATATGACCCCTAACTTCTGAGACATGTTATATACCTCTAGTGACCTCTGAGGGAGCTATCTCTCCTATATCCGAAACACATACTCGACCTTTAGACCTTCACTTTACAACACCATTTTACCCTAGTCAATATTGCTATTACTAAATCTTTCTTCACATCCTTTCATGATCATTCTAACTTAACTAAAATGGATACAGAATTCCCAATCACTTTGAATATCAACCTTACCACAATCATTCCAAAACCACCATTTCCTGCTTATTTCCAAAGCCCTATTAATTGGCTAACCATTACAACCACTATGTATATCACCTAATACATCATATACCATATATGACCATAATTCAACAACAACTATACCATTGAGTCAACTTTAATTATAAGGTTCTCAAATGATACCACATACCTTCTCCAAGCCATATAACCCTATTACTCTATCTTTCCACATTAACCCATATCTTATTATCACTATTCGCCATATTCATTCACCCACTACCTAAGCTATTTTCATTATTTTCACACATCACAAGCCACCCAACAATACTCTCTCCACCATATATTAACCTTTATAATACTCTTTTCAATTACTAACCTATATTTTATCAAACCATCACTCTACTCATTTCCAAACCCCTCTTTATTATTTCAACAGCCAAACAAATTGTCAAACTTATTAATAATCATTTATACGATAATAATAGCATCGTACAACATATATAACAACAACTTTACAACTTAGCCAACTTCATTAAAAGGAACTCTAAACAATACCACATACTTAAATCATTTTTCTTAACATCAATACTATACTAAAACTTCACTATACCACATCTCAACTAATTTAACAAATTTCAACCCAAGTAAAATGCACCAACCCACCTGCAACATTTTCCATATTCAACCCAAGACCATTTGAATTCATTACTAAAATACCATGACTATGAGGCTACAATTTAAACATCCTTCATTTTCTAGAACCTTTCGCTGGTCATCATTGTTTCCAGCCATTAGAACAAACTCCTGCACTAAACACTCGGCGTAAATTACCACACACTCCCCCTTAGTTTAGACATCTACCCTTGACCTCTAAACTAAGCTGTGATACCAACTGTGAGCACCCCAACCGGGGACCTAACGCGTGTCCCGAGCTTGAGGAGCTCAAACTAAGAAAACCCATCTTAAAATTTTAAAACTTTTATTTCACTTGAAAAGAAAATCAATTCTTAAATTTCCAAAATAACATCAACTGATAATCATATCTCCACTCGGAGAAATTTAAACAAATACTTCAATAACCATATTTAATCAATTACATTGAAAATCCTAATTAACATTTTTTAACAAAAGAGTTTTCTATACAATTTATAAAAGAGTAATACTTTAATAGGACTCCCGACAACCTACTCATATACCTATCCTGACATGTCCCAAAAGCCAGAGTCCAAACTATTTCCCCGGCCTCACTGGTTCAGGTCACCTGTCTCAGCACAATCTACAACAGTAAAAGGGAAGGGGTGAGAATAAATCTCAATAAGCTATTATGAATGCAGCAAGATGCTAAACAAGATGCAACACATAACATGGTTACACATAGCACATTATTAAAGCGGTAAACACCTTACGTTACCTCATTTTACCTTTCCCGTCTGAACAATAAGTCGTACAACGTGGGAGTAAAACTCCACTCTTTGGTGAATTGCCCCCATGCACATTCACCACTTATAGGACTCATACTCCAGAGATCCATATAAGAAAATCAGATATCTATATGACCCCTTTAATAAGAGTATCATATAATATTGCCGCTATCTGTAAGGCTTTTGGATTAATACAGAAGCATTCCCCCTAATCACCAAATCGCAGCGGTCTGTAAGGCTTCTGGCTCAATACAGTCGCTAGCACACCCACTCTGTGGCCACAGAGGGGAGAGGTCACAAGTATAATGAACCTTCAATCACTTATAGAACAAATCAATAATTGATTGAATTCCATTATATCCCTGATCACATGTAATATCCAAACACATAATAGTTACTTGAATTAAATCCACAAAAGGGATAATAATATAACAACATGGTAAATTATACTCATGTTAAATCAATACTATAGTGCAACATTCATTTAATACACTATGCATAATCCATCAATGAATATGAACTCAAGTAAGGTATCCATATAACACATAATCCACACCGGGATACAATATAATCAACATGCCAGATAATCCACAACTGGGATACAATACAATCATATACCAAATAATCCACACTTGTGATACAACATAACAATACCAAATAATCCCCACTTGGGATACAATGCCACAATGTGATACATAAACATTTCTAACTAACGCAATAGTGTAATTATAGTCTCTACACTATCTAATCACCAAGGTTATGAGGCAAGTACGGCCACTCTAAATCATAAACTATTTCTACGAAGTCGTTACTCAACCTTGAATAATCTTAATAAAAGTGCAAGACCTACTTCCCAAGTTTGAACCACTTTGGTGAAGTTACGAATCAAGCTTATCCACCATTTTCCGAACAATATTTAACTATTTCCATAATTCCATTTTGACCAAATAAGACATCATGGCCTAATCAAGGTATTCTACTTTACCCTCGGTTAAAGAAGATTAATTCATATCCGGTTTGGATTAAGTTCCACTAATTTGTAATGGTTAGGAATCATACCACTAGGTTGTTGGTGAAAATCAGCAAGAAAGGAAACTGAGAAAGTTCTGGTGACATGGGCGACCGCCCAAGTCACCATGGGCGACCGCCCAAGAAGGGTTTCAAAAAGTCTTCTAGGCTTCTGATGGGTTGGGCGACCGCTCAAGACTTCTTGGGCGACCGCCCAAGAAGGAAGGGAAGGCATCACAAGGGCTGGTCACATGGGCGGCCGCTCAAGCCCCACATGGGCGACCGCCCAAGCCACTCTCCAGCTATACTCAGATTTCAAATCCCCTTTTCACATATACTCTTTTTCCCTTTATAACTTTCCTTATTGTTATGAACACCAAAAGGATTTTTTAACTTTACAAACCTCATTCTAAATCATTTAAACCCCAATTAATATAAACCTAGATCATTTACCACTTGATTCTCCACCCATTTCACTATCCCATTTTAAGTTTAACCTTCTTAATCTAACTCACCCATTTTCTTACATTCTTGATAAACTTCCTTAAACCACATCATTCTTTATTATTAACCCATTTATCAACTCCAAGAAGGTTTCCTAAGCATCAATTAACCATTATAATAAAAATAACAACACCCAATAGTTCATGAACATTAAATAGGAGGAAAGATCATAATAACTCACAAAATTAAAAGTATAACAAGTCCTTTTTCTACTTCTTTCTACCCAAATGAAATATACTTCTTACATCTCCCAAATCAAAATAAGATGAATATAACTACATACAAGAACTCCATTAAAGTCATTAACCTTTTACATTCCTTATACCCTCATTCTTCCAACTTAAATCCCCATTTCATACTAAAAATCAATTCATCCTTAATTAACCCATTTTACTCAAATAACCTTATTCAAAAATATCACAATCATTTTCTTTTCACAAAATATTCATTAACACATAAAGTGAACAATATTTAGAAGGAAGTCATAATAACTTACCTAGAAATTATGGGATGGAATGAAGATTTTCTTAGCTTGATGTGCTCCTCTCTTCACCCCGAACACGAAAGTACACTTGGATTGGAAAATGGAGAGGAATTGCTTGCTCTAGGAACTTGGAAAGGAAAGCTTCATGAAGGAGCTTCCATGGATATTTTTGAGAGGAAGGAAGAAGAAAATGGTGAGGGAAAAGTGGGGAGGTGAATAAAATGATGGAGGAAGCATGGGAGGAGTATGAGACTTTTTGACTAAAGGGAGGAAAGGGTGAGGGAAATAAGGGGGGAAGTCATGGCCCCCCACTCCTAATTAATTAAAGGCTTTCCACATTCTACAATAAAGCCCCTAAATGATCAAGAAATGGAATGAACCCCTTTACTTCCTTTCTCCTACACAAAAAAGCCTAACTATCCACATTTTATTTATTTATCCATTTATATTATTATACTTCTCCCAAGAACATTATTTTATTTCCCAATCACTTCATCCTAATATACGAAATCAAATATATAAAATGAACACATAATATTAACAATCATATTAAAAGCATATAATATTATACTAAAACTAGTGCCTAGGGTTAGGGTCGTTACACCCACCTTTCGTGGAAAGCTTTGGGCGGCCATTGTCCTCCGAGACAAGCAACCAAAGGGAGACCGCTTGCCTAGATTCGGAGGACATGGTGCTGGGTATTTTAACATGCCATTCTGCAGCCCTACTACGCAGTACTTTTCTTCTTCTTCCTCCGGCAATCAGCATGTGGATCAAGAGGCATTCGATGATCGGGTTCAGAGAGAGGTTCAAAGGCAAGTGGAGCAGATGCAGAGCCAGGTGCAGGCCGAGGTGCAGACCTAGGTGCAGGCCGAGGTGCAGACCCAGGTGCAGGCCCAGGCGCATGCAACAATACTTGGCTACCATGAATTCGCAACCACATCAACCTAATAGAGGTAATACTTCTGACTCATCAGTCGGTGAATACCTTAGGCGAAGTGGCGGTGACGGTAGCACTAGTACAGATTGGATCTTAGGAAACGCACCTTAGATAGCGCTTTTAAAAAGCGTTATCTAAGTTGTAAACTTACATAGCGCATCCCCAATTTCAAATTTAATAACCAAGACAAAAAAATAAAAATAAAAAAAATTAACTAACATAACGCTTATTAAAAAAACGCTATTTTAGTAAAAGCTTACGTAGCGGTTATTAGAAGCGCTGTGGTATTAATCGCTTCGTAAGGAATTTTTTTTTTTTTTTTTTGCTTCGTAAGGATTTTTTTTTTTTTTTAGGCATATTCTTCACTCTCTCTCCATTTGCCGTTGTTCTCTCTTCTCTCCCACATCCCTACACACACACTCTCTCCCTCTCTATCAATTCCCTAAACCAATCAACTTACCCGGCCCTCTTCCTCCTCCATCATGCGATTGCCGGTGAATCCTTCTCTCTCTCTTCGAAGGACTCTTCACCGGTGTGTTTTCTTCCGCCGGCGAGGTTCTCCCCTACTCCCCGCCGGCCAATCTCATTGTTATAGCAACCCTTCTCCGGCGGACTCTTTCTAGAGGTATGAGCCTTTTTCCTCTTCTAAACTCTTATTTTGTGGATGTATATTTTCTAGGGTTAGGGTTGGGTTTTTCTCCCCTTCTCTCATCTGATTTATTTTAATTTTGGATGTCTAGGATTCAGGTTGTGTGCTTCGGCAAGGTGTTCAAGCAGTCCTTTTCGGTCCAATCTAACAAGTGAAAGGTTTGTCTTGGATCCAATATTTTATTTTTCTTTTCTAGGTTAAAATTTGGGGGTTACACTTTTTCTTTGGTAATTGGTTTCATTCACACATTTTTACAAACAGTATAGAATCACATATAACTGTGTATAGCCATTTTGTTAATTCTTTTCCCTTTTAAGTACTCCATCCGTCCATTATAATTGTTTCACTTTTCTTTTTGATACGCTCCAAAATAATAGCCTTATTTTTAAATAGAAAAAAATTATGTACAAACACATTCCATAAAATGTTAACAAGTCAACTCTTGATACTATTTGTTTCATGTTGATCTTTATTCCATTGCCTAACTTGTGATATGAATTTTATATTTTGTGGTGAGTTAGACACTTCCTGGGCCTGTGATGGAGCCTTCAAAGCTTACAAAGTGGAACTATGATGGTTCTAGCACTGGTCAAGCATCTAGTGAAGACAGTGAAGTCATCTTAAAGTATGTCTTCTTTATCTTAATCAGTTTGTAATATCTTTCAAAATTTCCTCTTATCCGCCTTCGGATTAACCAGTGTTTTATTTCAATTAAATAGTCCTCAAGCGATATTCAAGGATCCCTTCAGAAGAGGCGATAACATTCTCGTAAGTATTTTTATCATATGGTGGAATCAACCATTCTATTTATCGAATGATTCATGTATTTATTGGGTATTTTACAGGTAATGTGTGATGCTTATACTCCGGCTGGAGATCCCATTCCAACCAACAAGAGGTACAATGCTGCAAAGATATTCAGCCATCCTGATGTTGCTGCTGAGGAACCTTGGTATCCTTGTTACTATTTTTTTTTCATCTAATCAAGAATCTTTGAGTTAACCTTTTAATTCAGTAGTTTAAAATTTTAACACGAAAAATAAACTTAAAATAGGTATGGCATAGAGCAAGAGTATACTTTGTTGCAGAAAGACGTAAATTGGCCTCTAGGGTGGCCTCTTGGAGGCTTCCCAGCACATCAGGTAATCTCCCTATTTGGATTCACGGCTTTTCCTTTTCCAATAAAATTTCCACCTGATTCCATGTATATTTATGTGTGTGTTGTGCATAATGCTACTTATTTTGTGCGTGTGCGTGTGTGAAAAGGGACCGTATTACTGTGGAGTTGGAGCAGACAAGGCATATGGGCGTGACATTGTTGATTCTCATTACAAAGCTTGCCTTAATGCTGGTATTAGTGTCAGCGGCGTCAACGGAAAAGTTATGCCAGGCCAGGTACAATCACATACATTTTAACGTGCCAAATTAATGAAAAAAATCGTTCTTAAAAGAAATTAATCATCAATAATGTTCCTAATCTTCTTATTTGCAATATCTAACGAGTGCTCTTTCACATGCTATATAGTGGGAATTCCAAGTTGGGCCTGTCACAGTGATTATTAACGGGTGTTGTCCATTTAGAATTACAGTGCTTTATTGTAACCCATGTATAAGCAATTGCCACACTACATGTTTTTGTGGTTTGTATTATTGCCTGTTCCTTGTGTTTGGGTTATGCCTTGGTCCTAGATGTTAGTTGGTGTTTATTATGATAGTAGGAACTTTTATTATTGTTCCCCTTAATTCTAATATCATTCCGAGACATTTGTTATTGTATTATATTGGTAAATATTAAGTTTTCATCCCTGCAACAATCTATCTTTCTCATTCTGTTGTTTTTCCTTTTCCAGAGTAATAGTAGAAGTACTGTTTTTCCCTCTGACTTGCTGTTACTATCAGCAAAATATTTCTTTCTTATGTGTCTAAGCCTTAGGGGGCGTTTGGTTCGGTGGAAAAAAAGTGAAGGAATGGAATTGTCAATGGAATGGAATTGTCAATGGAATTGGAATGGAAAAAAACTGGTCAACCCCCTCCGTTTGGTTGGCACGGAATGGAATGGAATTGTCATTCAATTTCTTGACAAATCATGTTTGGTTTGAAAATACAAATTATAGGAATGGAATGAAAGCATATAAAATGACCAATTTACCCTTTAAAAAAAAATTTTTTTGGAGGGGGTGGAGTGGGGGGGTAGGTAGGGGGTATGCAAAATGAGTAAAAAAAAAAAATTTCGTGGGCGGTGGGGTGGGGGGTGGGGGGTGGGGGGTAGGGGGTGGGGGGAGGGTAGGCAAAAAAAAAAAAAAAAAAAAAAAAAAATTCGTGGGGGTGGGGGGTGGGGGTAGGGGTGGGGGAGGGTAGGCAAAAAAAAAAAAAAAAAAAAAAAAAATTCGTGGGGGGTGGGGGGGGTGGGGGTAGGGGTAGGGGGTGGGGGAGGGTAGGCAAAAAAAAAAAAAAAAAAAAAATTTCGTGGGGGTGGGGGGGGGGTGGGTGGTGGGGGTGGGGGGTGGGGGTGGGGGGTGGGGCGTAGGGGCTGGGTAGGGGCTGGGTAGGGGGTAGGGGTGGGTAGGGGGTAGGGGTATTTTGGTCAAATTTTTTATTTTTTTTTTCCTTTCCCAAAGGAAAAAACTTTTCCATCATTTTTATAATGGAATGGTCAATTCCTTCAAATGAAGGAAAAAAAATTTCCAAGGAATTTTTTTTTTTAAATGACTAAAACCAAACATGGGAATGGAATGGAAAATTATCAATTTTCCATTCCATTCCCATGTTTTCCCATGAACCAAACGCCACCTTACTTTCCGAAAATGGGCATCCACAATCTGAGAACTGGAGAAGGATCGGTTGACTCCTGTGAGTTTTAAATTGGATTTTGGACTTAACCCATGTAAGAAATGACGATGAAGGATTATCTAGCTTGGGGGTTGACTTTAATTTGGTGCTATGCAGGTTGTTGCCCTATCGACGAGTTATCTAGGACCTGACTATTCTGAGGTGCTTTACATCATCTCTATTCATTTTCACATTTGAATCATGGTCTCTAAACTTGATAGTGATCATGGTATTCCAACTTGATGTTTTTCAATCTGAAATACTATTTTTCTTCAGCCAAGAGAATTTGCAGAAATATCACTAAAAGACATTATTCAAGTTGCTAGAAGCTCATTTCCTCTGTGTATGAGCCACCTGTTTGTAAAGGTAAGTTAGTTTCTTATGGAATCTGGTTAAGTATATTTCTTCTTCAACTTCTGTCCTTGAGGTTTTGGTCTCCTTATTTTTGTGATCTCTGGCATCTACCTGCTGCAGTTCAAAGGCAGTTGGAGAAGAGGGATGGTTTAACTTATTTTGGTTTCATTTCATTTCATTCGTATCCTTTGCCATTTGTGTTTCATCTAAGAGAGTATCATCACCTGAAGCATGGAGGAAGGAAGCAGCTTGGATTATTTCTTAAGGTTTCATTTTAGATCACGTCTATTCTTATTTGTGCTAGAGCTCAGCAAGACAAAGTTGTCCCTTACCAGTTATTTGAAATGAATGCATACTCAATACTGTCTCAAGCAAAATCCTTCCTGTTGTTCATACTTTTGTAGGATTGAAATTGGACGATGCTCTTGGTTTGATTTTACATGTAGTGTATTCCTATATAATTGTTTGATTTTACTTTATGAAGTCTTACATTCGATCATAGAAGGTAAGTAAGATGCCATAGGTTCCTGTAGATTCTTGTCGGCTCTCACTTTCATGACTTTGTGCCCCTTGGGTACTACATGATTATACACCTTATTCTTGTCAAAAGATCATCTTATCAACTCCGGGCGTCGGAGATCATCATGGCTGTCCTTATCGTCATTTCAGGTAAACCTTCTAATTATTTTGTTTCCAACTGTTCCACTTTATAATGAACTTTTGCATTAACAATATAAATATCATCTTCCATATTGCAGCCTATATTGTTTCTGTCGCTTAATTTTTAAGCCCTTATATTTTTTTGATGTACTAAAATGATGGATATTTTCGAGTCACCCATTTGCTGATATATTACAAGTGCATTTCCCTTAGCAATATCTACTTCAGAATGAAATACTCATTGTTGCTATTGCGCAGATACATATATATGATCATCGATCTTCGTTTCCTTTTAAGGGTAGAGGATCACAAGTGAGTTCTGTTTTATATAATTTTTTTCATATCTATTGTTTTTGGTGATGATTATAATGACAGAAACTATTAATCTTTGCTTATGGAATTTCTGGTTTTTATCATCTGTCGATTTTGCAGGTATGGAAGCTCGATATTGGACATCAAGGGGTATAAGACTTTGAAAAGTATCTGACACTAAGTATTGGAATGGCTCAATAGTATCAGACACCAAGTATTGGAATGACTAATCTTTGGCAGTTCTTCATTCTTGATGCCCATTAATTAGACTGCGACATTCTTTGGTTTGTTTAAATTTTGTCAAAGTTTCATGTCGTGCGACGGGTGTTAGACTAGTTAGTTTATAACTCTTGTGGATGATTGTAAGAATTATTATTGGTGTAATAAATTAAAGGTTGATTGTTAATGTTGAATGAAATGTTTTTTTGTTCATATTAATTTTTATTTATTTGATTTCTTGGTTATAATTCATATAATAGCAGGAAAAAAAAAATAAAATACCTAAGATGATTTTTGGAAATAAAAAAATGCTTAGATAGCGCTTTTAAAAGCGCTATCTAAGTTCGTGAGCTTATGTAGCGCATAAAAAACGCTATATAAGTTGATTTTTTTCAAAATAAAAAAAGTGCTTAGATAGCGCTTTTTAAAAGCGCTATCTAAGTTTGGGAGCTTAGATAGCGCTTATAAAAGCGCTATGCTAACTTGCATGGCGCTAGCTTAGATAGCGCTTATAAACGCTATCTAAGCTAAAAAAAAAGAAGCGCTATCTAAGCTCAAATTTGTACTAGTGGCGGTAGCGGCAGCGCTCGTGGTCGTGGTCGTTAAACATTCATTTTATTTGACATGTAATCAAACAAACATATTTTGTTTCCCTTTCCCTTTCCCTTCCCTTTTCCCCAAGCGAAACAGTTTCCCTTTCCCCTTTTCCCCTTTCCCTTTTCCCTTTCCCCTTTCCCGTTACGCTTCTGGTTGTTGGATACAGTTTTCCTTTATTTGATGTTCAAACAAAACAGTTTCCCTTTCCTCTTTTCCCCTTTTCCCTTTCCCTTTCCTCTTACCCCTTTCCTATTTCACTTGATTTGGATGGTTGTTTCAAGCGAAACAGGTTGTTTGTGTTTCTTTGTATGTTGGGATTTGTTTAAAACAGGTTTGATAGGTTTACAGGTGGTTTAATAATAAAACAAATTTTTTTTAAAAAAAATCTAGGCAGATTACCGACGGAAATTTCCGTCGGTAAATATTAAAAAAATTAAAATAAAACTCATTACCGACAGAAATATCCGTCGGTAAATAATAAAAATTAAAAAAATAAAACTCATTACGGACGGAAATGTCCGTCGGTATTGGGTTTAGATATCCGACAGACATTTCCGCCGGTAAAATTTAGGGTTTCCGACGAATATAACCGTCGGTAATGAGTTTTATTTATTTATTTTTTTATATTTACCGACAGATATAACCGTCGGTACCCTCCGACAATGGCTCCGGCAAACCGGCCGGCGTACTTCATTGCCGACGGACGGTTTCCGGCGGAATTTTGGATTTACCGACGGACAATCCGCCGGAAATACTGACGAAATTGGTTCGTCGGTATTACCAACATATTATTACCGACGGAATCCGACGGACGAAATCCGTCGGTAATGACCATTTACCAACGGAAATGGGCAATTACCGACGGAAATTTCTGTCGGTAAATGGTCAGTTTCTAGTAGTGGCCTTTTATATCTTTTCTATTTTTTCTTCCCTTTTGTAGCACTCAGTCAATTTGAATTGGTTGGCAGTCATTAACTATTTTTTAACTTTGAATCATCAATCATAATTTTATTTGGCCTAGATATTCTCTCTCTCTCTCTCTCTCTCTCTCTCTCTCTCTCTCTCTCTCTCTCTCTCGCTCTCTCACACACACATATTTATATTTATTGCATGAAAGAATTGGAATGCACACGCACTAGTAGCACCAATATGGCATTGCTTTTAACACATACATAGGAATCACTATTGGTTATACTGTAAATGTATGTTTTACCTATATTAGGATGCTTAAGACTTTTATATCTTTTTCTATTTTTTCATCCCTTTTGCAGCTCTCGGTCAATTTGAACTGGTTGGCAATCATTATCTATGCTTTAACTTTGAATCATCAATCATAATTTTATTTGGCCTAGATATTCTCTCTCTCGCTACACACATATATTTATATTTATTGCATGAAAGAAATGGCATGCACCAGCACTAGCAGCACCAAAATCGCATTGCTTTTAACACATGCATAGGCATCACTATTGGTTATACTGTAAATGTATGTTTTTCCTATATTAGGATGCTTAAGCCTTTTATCTCTTTTCTATTTTTTCATCCCTTTTGCAGCACCAAGACAGTTTGAATTAGTTGGCCGTCATTATCTATGCTTTAACTTTGAATCATCAATCATAATTTAATTTGGCCTTGATATTCTCTCTCTCTCTCGCTCTCTCACACACACATATTTTTATTTATTGCATGAAAGAAATGGCATGCACCAGCACTAGCATCACCAGTATGGCATTGCCTTTAACACATGCATAGGCATCACTATTGGTTATGCTGTAAATGTAAGTTTTTCCTATATTAGGATGCTTAAGCCTTTTATCTCTTTTTCTATTTTTTCATCCCATTTCCAGCTCTCAGTCAATTTGAATTGGTTGGCAGTCATTATCTATGCTTTAACTTTGAATCATCAATCATAATTTTATTTGGCCTAGATATTCTCTCTCTCGCTACACATATATTTATATTTATTGCATGAAAGAAATGGCATGCACCAGCACTAGCAGCACCAATATGGCATTGCTTTTAACACATGCATAGGCATCGCTATTGGTTATACTGTAAATGTATATTTTTCCTATATTAGGATGCTTAAGCCTTTTATCTCTTTTCTATTTTTTCATCCCTTTTGTAGCACCCAGACAATTTGAATTAGTTGGCAGTCATTATTTATGCTTTAACTTTGAATCATCTAGCATAATTTAATTTGGCCAAGATATTCTCTCTCACCCTCGCTCTCTCACGCACACATTTATATTTATTGCATGAAAGAAAAATGGCATGCACCAGCACTAGCAGCACCAGTATGGCATTGCTTTTAACACATGCATAGGCATCACTATTGGTTATACTGTAAATGTATATTTTTCCGATATTAGGATGCTTAAGCCTTTTATTATATCTTTTCTATTTTTTCATCCCTTTTCCAGCACTTAGCCAATTTGATTTGGTTGGCAGTCATTATCTATGCTTTAACTTTGAATCATCAATCATAATTTTATTTGGCCTAGATATTCTCTCTCTCTCTCTTGCTCTCTCACACGCATATTTATATTTATTGCATGAAAGAAATGGCATGCACCAGCATTAGCAGCACCAGTATGGCATTGCTTTTAGCACATACATAAGCATCACTATTTGCCAAATTGAATTGGTTGGCAATCATTATCCATGCTTTAACTTTGAGTCATCAATCATAATTTAATTTGGCCTAGATATTCTCACTCTCTCTCTCTCTGTCTCTCTCGCTCTCTCATACACATATTTATATTTATTGCATGAAAGAAATGGCATGCACCAGCACTAGCAACACCAGTATGGCATTGCTTTTAACACATATAAAGACATCACTATTGTTTATACTAAAAATGTATGTTTTTCCTATATTAGGATGCTTAAGCCTTTTATCTCTTTTCTATTTTTTCATCCCTTTTGCAGAACTCAGTGAATTTGAATTGGTTGGCATTCATTATCTATGCTTTAACTTTAAATCATCAATCATAATTTTATTTGGCCTGAATATTCTCTCTCTCGCTCTCTCACACTCACATATTTATATTTATTGCATGAAAGAAATGGCATGCACCAGCACTAGCAGCACAAGTATGGCATTGTTTTTAACACATGCATAAGCATCACTTTTGGTTATACTGTAAATATATGTTTTTCCTATATTAGGATGCTTAACCCTTTTATCTCTTTCTATTTTTTCATCCCTTTTGCAGCACTTAGTTAATTTTAATTTGTTGGCAGTCATTATATGCTTTAACTTTGAATCATCAATCATAATTTTATTTTGCCTAGATATTCTCTCTCTCTCTCTCTCGCTCTCTCACACACACATATTTATATTTACTGCATTAATGAAATGGCATGCACCAACACTAGCAGCACCAGCATGGCATTGCTTTTAACACATGCATAGGCATCACTATTTGTTATACTGTAAATGTATATTTTTCCTATATTAGGATGCTTAAGCCTTTTATATCTTTTCTATTTTTTTCACCCCTTTTTTCGCACTCAGTCAATTTGAATTGGTTGGGAGTCATTATCTATTCTTTAACTTTGAATCATCAATCATAATTTTATTTGGCCTAGATATTCTCTCTCTCTCTCTCGCTCTCGCTCTCTCACACACACATATTTATATTTATTGCATGAAAGAAATGGGATGCACCAGCACTATCAGCGACAGTATGGCATTGCTTTTAACACATGCATAGGCATCACTATTGGTTATACTGTAAATGTATGTTTTTCCTATATTAGGATGCATAAGCCTTTTTTCTCTTTCTATTTTTTCATCCCTTTTGTAGCACTCTGTCAATTTGAATTGGTTGGCAGTCATTATCTATGCTTTAACTTTGAATCATCAATCATAATTTTATTTGGCCTAGATATTCTCTCTCTCTCTCTCTCTCTCTCTCTCTCTTGCTCTCTCACACACACATATTTATATTTATTTCATGAAAGATATGGCATGCATCAGCACTAGTAGCACCAGTATGGCATTGCTTTTAACACATGCATAGGCATCACTATTGGTTATATAGTAAATGTATGTTTTCCCAATATTAGGAAGCTTAAGCCTTTTATCTCTTTTCTATTTTTTCATCCCTTTTGCAGCACTCAGTCAATTCGAATTGGTTGGCAGTCATTATCTACGCTTTAACTTTGAATCATCAATCATAATCTAATTTGGCCTAGATATTCTCTCTCTCTCTCTCTCGCTCTCTCACAAACACATATTTATATTTATTGCAAGAAAGAAATGGCATGCACCAACACTAGCAGCACCAGTATGGCAATGCCTTTAACACATGCATAGGCATCACTATTGGTTATGCTGAAAATGTAAGTTTTTCCTATATTAGGATGCTTAAGCCTTTTATCTCTTTTTCTATTTTTACATCCCATTTCCAGCTCTCAGTCAATTTGAATTGGTTGGCAGTCATTATCTATGCTTTAACTTTGAATCATCAATCATAATTTTATTTGGCCTAGATATTCTCTCTCTCTCTCTCTCACTCTCTCACACACACATATTTATATTTATAGCATGAAAGATATGGCATGCACCCGCACTAGTAACACCAGTATGGCATTGCTTTTAACACATGCATAGGCATCACTATTGGTTATACTGTAAATGTATGTTTTTCCTATATTAGGATGCTTAAGCCTTTTATTATATCTTTTCTATTTTTTCATCCCTTTTCCAGCACTCAGCCAATTTGATTTGGTTGGCAGTCATTATCTATGCTTTAACTTTGAATCATCAATCATAATTTTATTTGTCCTAGATATTCTCTCTCTCTCTCTCTCACTCTCTCACACACACATATTTATATTTATTGCATGAAAGATATGGCATGCACCCGCACTAGTAACACCAGTATGGCATTGCTTTTAACACATGCATAGGCATCACTATTGGTTATACTGTAAATGTATGTTTTTCCTATATTAGGATGCTTAAGCCTTTTATCTCTTTTCTATTTTTTCATCCCTTTTGCAGCACTCTGTCAATTTGAATTGGTTGTTACTCATTATCTATGCTTTAACTTTGAATCATCAATCATTATTTTATTTGGCCTAGATATTCTCTCTCTCTCTCTCTCTCTCTCTCTCTCTCTCTCTCTCTCACTCTCTCACACACACACACACATTTATATTTATTGCATGAAAGAAATGGCATGCATCAGCACTGGCAGCAACAGTATTGCATTGGTTTTAACATCTGCATAAGCATCACTATTGGTTATACTGTAATGTATGTTTTTCCTATATTAGGATGCTTAACCCTTTTATCTCTTTCTATTTTTTCATCCCATATGCGGCACTCAGTCAATTTGACTTGGTTGACAATCATTATCTATGCTTTAACTTTGAATCATCAATCATAAATTTGTTTGACCTAGATATTCTATCTTTCTCACTCTCTCTCTCTCTCGCTCTCTCTCACACACACATATTTATATTTATTGCATGAAAGAAATGGCATGCACCAGCAGTAGCAGTACTAGTATGTCATTGCTTTTAACACATGCTTAGGCATCACAATTGGTTATACTGTAAATGTATGTTTTTCCTATATTAGGATGGTTAAGCCTTTTATCTCTTTTCTTTTTTTTCATCCCTTTTGCAACACTCATTCAATTTGAATTGGTTGGTACTCGTTATCTTTGCTTTAACTTTGAATCATCAATCATTATTTTATTTGGCCTAGATATTCTCTCTCTCTCTCTCTCAAACACACATATTTATATTTATTGCATGAAAGAAATGGCATGCACCAACACTAGCAACACAAGTATGGCATTGTTTTTAACACATGCATAAGCATCACTATTGGTTATACTGTAAATATATGTTTTTCCTATATTAGGATGCTTAACCCTTTTATCTCTTTCTATTTTTTCATCCCTTTTGCAGCACTCAGTTAATTATAATTTGTTGGCAGTCATTATATGCTTTAACTTTGAATCATCAATCATACATTTATTTTGCCTAGATATTCTCTCTCTCTCTCTCTCACTCTCTCAAACACACATATTTATATTTACTGCATGAATGAAATGGCATGCACCAACACTACCAGCACCAGCATGGCATTGCTTTTAACACATGCATAGGCATCACTATTTGTTATACTGTAAATATATATTTTTCCTATATTAGGATGCTTAAGCCTTTTATATCTTTTCTATTTTTTTCACCCCTTTTTTCGCACTCAGTCAATTTGAATTGGTTGGGAGTCATTATCTATTCTTTAACTTTGAATCATCAATCATAATTTTATTTCGCCTAGATATTCTCTCTCTCTCTCTCGCTCTCTCACACACACATATTTATATTTATTGCATGAAAGAAATGGGATGCACCAGCACTAGCAGCGACAGTATGGCATTGCTTTTAACACATGCATAGGCATCACTATTGGTTATACTGTAAATGTATGTTTTTCCTATATAAGGATGCATAAGCCTTTTTTCTCTTTATATTTTTTCATCCCTTTTGTAGCACTCTGTCAATTTGAATTGGTTGGCAGTCATTATCTATGCTTTAACTTTGAATCATCAATCATAATTTTATTTGGCCTAGATATTCTCTCTCTCTCTCTCTCTCTCTCTCTCTCTCTCTCTCTCGCTCTCTCACACACACATATTTATATTTATTTCATGAAAGATATGGCATGCACCAGCACTAGTAGCACCAGTATGGCATTGCTTTTAACACATGCATAGGCATCATTATTGGTTATATAGTAAATGTATGTTTTCCCAATATTAGGAAGCTTAAGCCTTTTATCTCTTTTCTATTTTTTCATCCCTTTTGCAGCACTCAGTCAATTCAAATTGGTTGGCAGTCATTATCTATGCTTTAACTTTGAATCATCAATCATAATCTAATTTGGCCTAGATATTCTCTCTCTCTCTCTCTCTCTCTCTCTCTCTCACTCTCTCACACACACATATTTATATTTATTGCAAGAAAGAAATGGCATGCACCAACACTAGCAGCACCAGTATGGCATTGCCTTTAACACATGCATAGACATCACTATTGGTTATGCTGTAAATGTAAGTTTTTCCTATATTAGGATGCTTAAGCCTTTTATCTCTTTTTCTATTTTTTCATCCCATTTCCAGCTCTCAGTCAATTTGAATTGGTTGACAGTCATTATCTATGCTTTAAATTTGAATCATCAATCATAATTTTATTTGGCCTAGATATTTATTCTCTCTCTCGCTACACATATATTTATATTTATTGCATGAAAGAAATGGCATGCACCAGCACTAGCAGCACCAATATGACATTGCTTTTAACACATGCATAGGCATCGCTATTGGTTATACTGTAAATGTATATTTTTCCTATATTAGGATGCTTAAGCCTTTTATCTCTTTTCTATTTTTTCATCCCTTTTGTAGCACCCAGACAATTTGAATTAGTTGGCAATCATTATCTATGCTTTAACTTTGAATCATATAGCATAATTTAATTTGGCCAAGATATTCTCTCTCACCCTCGCTCTCTCACGCACGCATTTATATTTATTGCATGAAAGAAAAATGGCATGCACCAGCACTAGCAGCACCAGTATGGCATTGCTTTTAACACATGCATAGGCATCACTATTGGTTATACTGTAAATGTATGTTTTTCCGATATTAGGATGCTTAAGCCTTTTATTATATCTTTTCTATTTTTTCATCCCTTTTCCAGCACTCAGCCAATTTGATTTGGTTGGCAGTCATTATCTATGCTTTAACTTTGAATCATCAATCATAATTTTATTTGTCCTAGATATTCTCTCTCTCTCTCTTGCTCTCTCACACGCATATTTATATTTATTGCATGAAAGAAATGGCATGCACCAGCATTAGCAGCACCAGTATGGCATTGCTTTTAACATCTACATAAGCATCACTATTGGCCAAATTGAATTGGTTGGCAGTCATTATCCATGCTTTAACTTTGAGTCATCAATCATAATTTAATTTGGCCTAGATATTCTCACTCTCTCTCTCTCTCTCTCTCGCTCTCTCACACACACATATTTATATTTATTGCATGAAAGAAATGGAATGCACCAGCACTAGCAACACTAGTATGGCATTGCTTTTAACACATATAAAGGCATCACTATTGGTTATACTATAAATGTATGTTTTTCCTATATTAGGATGCTTAAGCCTTTTATCTCTTTTCTATTTTTTCATCCCTTTTGCAGCACTCAGTCAATTTGAATTGGTTGGCATTCATTATCTATGCTTTAACTTTAAATCATAAATCATAATTTTATTTGGCCTGAATATTCTCTCTCTCGCTCTCTCACACTCACATATTTATATTTATTGCATGAAAGAAATGGTATGCACCAGCACTAGCAGCACCAATTTGGCATTGCTTTTAACACATGCATAGGCATCACTATTGGTTATACTGTAAAGGTATGTTTTTCCTATATTTGGATGCTTAAGCCTTTTCTCTTTTCTATTTTTTCATTCCTTTTGCAGCACTCAGCCAATTTGAATTGGTTGGCAGGTATTATCTATGCTTTAACTTTGAATCATCAATCATAATTTTATTTGACCTAGATATTCTCTCTCTCTCTCTATCTCACACACACATACACACACATATATTTATATTTATTGCATGAAAGAAATGGCATGCACTAGCACTAGCAGCACTAGTATGGCATTGCTTTTAACACATGCATAGGCATCACTATTGGTTATATAGTAAATGTATGTTTTTCCAATATTAGGATGCTTAAGCCTTTTATCTCTTTTCTATTTTTTCATCCCTTTTGCAGCACTCAGTCAATTTGAATTGATTGGCAGCCATTATCTATGCTTTAACTTTGAATCACCAATCATAATCTAATTTGGCCTAGATATTCTCTCTCTCTCTCTCTCTCTCTCTCACTCTCTCACAAACACATATTTATATTTATTGCAAGAAAGAAATGGCATGCACCAACACTAGCAGCACCAGTATGGCATTGCCTTTAACACATGCATAGACATCACTATTGGTTATGCTGTAAATGTAAGTTTTTCCTATATTAGGATGCTTAAGCCTTTTATCTCTTTTTCTATTTTTTCATCCCATTTCCAGCTCTCAGTCAATTTGAATTGGTTGACAGTCATTATCTATGCTTTAAATTTGAATCATCAATCATAATTTTATTTGGCCTAGATATTTATTCTCTCTCTCGCTACACATATATTTATATTTATTGCATGAAAGAAATGGCATGCACCAGCACTAGCAGCACCAATATGACATTGCTTTTAACACATGCATAGGCATCGCTATTGGTTATACTGTAAATGTATATTTTTCCTATATTAGGATGCTTAAGCCTTTTATCTCTTTTCTATTTTTTTCATCCCTTTTGTAGCACCCAGACAATTTTAATTAGTTGGCAGTCATTATCTATGCTTTAACTTTGAATCATCTATCATAATTTAATTTGGCCTAGATATTCTCTCTCACTCTCGCTCTCTCACGCACACATTTATGTTTATTGCATGAAAGAAATGGCATGCACCAGCACTAACAGCACCAGTATGGCATTGCTTTTAACACATGCATAGGCATCACTATTGGTTATACTGTAAATGTATATTTTTCCTATATAGGATGCTTAACCCTTTTATTATATCTTTTCTATTTTTTCATCCCTTTTCCAAGACTCAGAATTTGATTTGGTTGGCGGTCATTATTTATGCTTTTACTTTGAATCATCAATCATAATTTAATTTGGCTAGATATTTCTCTCTCTCTCTCTTGCTCTCTCACGCACATATTTATATTTATTGCATGAAAGAAATGGCAAGCACCAGCACTCGCAGCACCAGTATGGCATTGCTTTTAACACATGCATAGGCATCACTATTGGTTATACTGTAAATGTATGTTTTTCCTATATTAGGATGCGCAAGCCTTTTTTCTCTTTCGATTTTTTCATCCCTTTTTGCAGCACTCGATCAATTTGATTTGGTTGGCAGTCATTGTCTATGCTTTAACTTTGAATAATCAATCATAATTTAATTTGGCCTAGATATTCTCACTCTCTCTCTCTCTCTATCGCTCTCTCGCTCTCTCACAAACATATTTATATTTATTGCATGAAAGAAATGGAATGCACCAGCACTAGCAACACTAGTATGGCATTGCTTTTAACACATATAAAGGCATCACTATTGGTTATACTATAAATGTATGTTTTCCCTATCTTAAGATGCTTAAGCCTTTTATCTCTTTTCTATTTTTTCATCCCTTTTGCTGCACTCAGTCAATTTGAATTGGTTGGCATTCATTATCTATGCTTTAACTTTAAATCATCAATCATAATTTTATTTGGCCTGAATATTCTCTCTCTCGCTCTCTCACACTCACATATTTATATTTATTGCATGAAAGAAATGGTATGCACCAGCACTAGCAGCACCAATTTGGCATTGCTTTTAACACATGCATAGGCATCACTATTGGTTATACTGTAAAGGTATGTTTTTCCTATATTTGGATGCTTAAGCCTTTTCTCTTTTCTATTTTTTCATTCCTTTTGCAGCACTCAGCCAATTTGAATTGGTTGGCAGGTATTATCTATGCTTTAACTTTGAATCATCAATCATAATTTTATTTGGCCTAGATATTCTCTCTCTCTCTCTCTCACACACACACACATATTTATATTTATTGCATGAAAGAAATGGCATGCACTAGCACTAGCAGCACTAGTATGGCATTGCTTTTAACACACGCATAGGCATCACTATTGGTTATATAGTAAATGTATGTTTTTCCAATATTAGGTTGCTTAAGCCTTTTATCTCTTTTCTATTTTTTCATCCCTTTTGCAGCACTCAGTCAATTTGAATTGATTGGCAGTCATTATCTATGCTTTAACTTTGAATCACCAATCATAATCTAATTTGGCCTAGATATTCTCTCTCTCTCTCGCTCTCTCACACACACATATTTATATTTATTGCATGAAAGAAATGGCATGCACCAGCACTGGCAGCACCAGTATGGCATTGCTTTTAACACATGCATAGGCATCACTATTGGTTATACTGTAAATGTATGTTTTTCCTATATTAGGTAGCTTAAGCCTTTTATCTGTTTTCTATTTTTTCATTCCTTTTGCAGCACTCTGTCAATTTGAATTGGTTGGTACTAATTATATATGCTTTAACTTTGAATCATCAATCATTATTTTATTTGGCCTAGATATTCTCTCTCTCTATCTCTCTCTCTCTTGCTCTCTCTCTCTCTCTCTCACTCTCTCACACACACACACACATTTATATTTATTGCATGAAAGAAATGGTATGCATCAGCACTGGCAGCAACAGTATTGCATTGGGTTTAACATCTGCATAAGCATCACTATTGGTTATACTGTAAATGTATGTTTTTCCTATATTAGGATGCTTAAGCCTTTTATCTCTTTTCTATTTTTTCATCCCTTTTGTAGCACTCTGTCAATTTGAATTGGTTGTTATTCATTATCTATGCTTTAACTTTGAATCATCAATCATTATTTTATTTGGCCTAGATATTCTCTCGCTCTCTCTCTCTCTCTCTCTCTCTCTCTCTCGCTCTCTCTCTCTCTCTCTCTCACTCTTTCACACACACACATACACATTTATATTTATTGCATGAAAGAAATGGCATGCATCAGCACTGGCAGCAACAGTATTGCATTGGTTTTAACATCTACATAAGCATCACTATTGGTTATACTGTAATGTATGTTTTCCTATATTAGGATGCTTAACCCTTTTATCTCTTTCTATTTTTTCATCCCATATGCGGCACTCAGTCAATTTGACTTGGTTGGCAATCATTATCTATGCTTTATCTTTGAATCATCAATCATAATTTTATTTGGCCTAGATATTCTCTCTCTCTCTCTCTCTCTCTCTCGCTCTCACACACACACATATTTATATTTATTGCATGAAAAAAAAATGGCATGCACCAGCACTAGCAGCACCAGTATGGCATTGCTTTTAACAAATGCATAGGCATCACTATTGGTTATAATGTAAATGTATGTTTTTCCGATTTTAGGATGCTTAAGCCTTTTATTATATCTTTTCTATTTTTTCATCCCTTTTCCAGCACTCAGCCAATTTGATTTGGTTGGCAGTCATTATCTATGCTTTAACTTTGAATCATCAATCATAATTTTATTTGGCCTAGATATTCTCTCTCTCTCTCTAGCTCTCTCACACGCATATTTATATTTATTGCATGAAAGAAATGGCATGCACCAGCATTAGCAGCACCAGTATGGCATTGCTTTTAACACATGCATAGGCATCACTATTGGTTATATTGTAAATGTATGTTTTTCCTATATTAGGATGCTTAAGCCTTTTATCTCTTTCTATTTTTCATCCCTTTTGCAGCACTCGGTCAAATTGAATTGGTTGGCAGTCATTATCCATGCTTTAACTTTGAGTTATCAATCATAATTTAATTTGGCCTAGATATTCTCACTCTCTCTCTCTCTCTCTCTCGCTCTCTCACACACACATATTTATATTTATTGCATGAAAGAAATGGCATGCACCAGCACTAGCAGCACAAGTATGGCATTGCTTTTAACACATATAAAGGCATCACTATTGGTTATACTATAAATGTATGTTTTCCCTATCTTAGGATGCTTAAGCCTTTTATCTCTTTTCTATTTTTTCATCCCTTTTGCAGCACTCAGTCAATTTGAATTGGTTGGCATTCATTATCTATGCTTTAACTTTAAATCATCAATCATAATTTTATTTGGCCTGAATATTCTCTCTCTCGCTCTCTCACACTCACATATTTATATTTATTGCATGAAAGAAATGGTATGCACCAGCACTAGCAGCACCAATTTGGCATTGCTTTTAACACATGCATAGGCATCACTATTGGTTATACTGTAAAGGTATATTTTTCCTATATTTGGATGCTTTAGCCTTTTCTCTTTTCTATTTTTTCATTCCTTTTGCAGCACTCATCCAATTTGAATTGGTTGGCAGGTATTATCTATGCTTTAACTTTGAATCATCAATCATAATTTTATTTGGCCTAGATATTCTCTCTCTCTCTCTCTCTCTCTCTCTCTCACACACACACATATATTTATATTTATTCCATGAAAGAAATGGCATGCACTAGCACTAGCAGCACTAGTATGGCATTGCTTTTAACACATGCATAGGCATCACTATTGGTTATATAGTAAATGTATGTTTTTCCAATATTAGGATGCTTAAGCCTTTTATCTCTTTTCTATTTTTTCATCCCTTTTGCAGCACTCAGTCAATTTGAATTGGTTGGCAGTCATTATCTATGCTTTAACTTCAAATCATCAATAATAATTTAATTTGGCATAGATATTCTCTCTCTCTCTCTCTCACTCTCTCTCTCTCTCTCTCTCTCTCTCTCTCTCACACACATATTTATATTTATTGCATGAAAGAAATGGCATGCACCAGCACTAGCAGCACCAGTATGGCATTGCTTTTAACACATGCATAGGCATCACTAATTGTTATACTGTAAATGTATGTTTTTCATATATTAGGTAGCTTAAGCCTTTTATCTGTTTTCTATTTTCTCATTCCTTTTGCAGCACTCTGTCAATTTGAATTGGTTGGTACTAATTATATATGCTTTAACTTTGAATCATCAATCATAATTTTATTTGGCCTAAATATTCTCTCTCTCGCTCTCTCTCACACACATATTTATATTTATTGCATAAAAGAAATGGCATGCACTAGCACTAGCAACACCAATATGACATTGCTTTTAACACATTCATAGGCATCACTATTGGTTATACTTTAAATGTATGTTTTTCCTATATTTGGATGCTTAAGCCTTTTATCTCTCTTCTATTTTTTCATCCCTTTTGCAGCACTTAGTCTATTTGAATTGGTTGGCAGTCAATATCTATGCTTTAACTTTGAATCATCAATCATTATTTTATTTGGCCTAGATATTCTCTCTCTCTCTCTCTCTCTCTCTCTCTCTCTCTCTCACACACACATATTTATATTTATTGCATGAAAGAAATGGCATGCACCAGCACTAGCAGCACCAGTATGGCATTGCTTTTAACACATGCATAGGCATCACTATTGGTTATACTGTAAATGTATGTTTTTCCTATATTAGGATGCTTAAGCCTTTTATCTCTTTTCTATTTTTTCATCCCTTTTGCAGCACTCAGTCAATTTGAATTGGTTGGTAGTCATTATCTATGCTTTAACTTTGAATCATCAATCATAATTTTATTTGGCCTAGATATTCTCTCTCACTCTCGCTCTCTCTCGCTCTCTCTCTCTCTCTCTCTCTCTCACTCTCTCACACACACACACACATTTATATTTATTGCATGAAAGAAATGGCATGCACCAAAGACTAGCAAAGACACATGGCATTGCTTTTAACATATGCATAAGAATCACTATTGGTTATACTGTAAATGTATATTTTTCCTATATAGGATGCTTAACCCTTTTATCTCTTTCTATTTTTTCATCCCATTTGCAGCACTCAGTCAATTTGAATTGGTTGGCAATCATTATTTATGCTTTAACTTTGAATCATCAATCATAATTTTATTTGACCTAGATATTCTCTCTCTCTCTCTCTCTCTCTCTCTCTCTCTCACTCTCACACACACATATTTATATTTATTGCATGAAAGAAATGGCATGCACCAGCACTAGCAGCACTAGTATGGCATTGCTTTTAACACATGCTTAGGCATCACAATTGGTTATACTGTAAATGTATGTTTTTCCTATATTAGGATGGTTAAGCCTTTTATCTCTTTTCTTTTTTTTCATCCCTTTTGCAACACTCATTCAATTTGAATTGGTTGGTACTCGTTATCTTTGCTTTAACTTTGAATCATCAATCATTATTTTATTTGGCCTAGATATTCTCTCTCTCTCTCTCTCAAACACACATATTTATATTTATTGCATGAAAGAAATGGCATGCACCAGCACTAGCAGCACAAGTATGGCATTGTTTTTAACACATGCATAAGCATCACTATTGGTTATACTGTAAATGTATATTTTTCCTATATTAGGATGCTTAACCCTTTTATCTCTTTCTATTTTTTCATCCCTTTTGCAGCACTCAGTTAATTTAATTTGTTGGCAGTCATTATCTATGCTTTAACTTTTAATCATCAATCATAATTTTATTTGGCCTAGATATTCTCTCTCTCTCTCGCTCACTCTCTCACACACACATATTTATATTTATTGCATGAAAGAAATGGCATGCACCAGCACTAGCAGCACCAGCATGGCATTGCTTTTAACACATGCATAGGCATCACTATTGGTTATACTGTAAATGTATGTTTTTCCTATATTAGGATGCTTAAGCCTTTTATATCTTTTCTATTTTTTCATCCCTTTTGTAGCACTCAGTCAATTTGAATTGCTTGCAGTCATTATCTATGTTTTAACATTGAATCATCAATCATAATTTTATTTGGCCTAGATATTCTCTCTCTCTCTCTCTCTCTCTCTCTCGCTCTCTCACACACACATATTTATATTTATTGCATGAAAGAAATGGGATGCACCAGCACTAGCAGCACCAGTATGGCATTGCTTTTAACACATGCATAGGCATCACTATTGGTTATACTGTAAATGTATGTTTTTCCTATATTAGGATGCTTAAGCCTTTTATCTCTTTCTATTTTTTCATCCCTTTTGTAGCACTCTATCAATTTGAATTGGTTGGCAGTCATTATCTATGCTTTAACTTTGAATCATCAATCATAATTTTATTTGGCCTAGATATTCTCTCTCTCTCTCGCTCTCTCTCTCTCTCTCTCTCTCTCTCTCTCGCTCTCTCACACACACATATTTATATTTATTGCATGAAAGATATGGCATGCACCAGCACTAGTAGCACCGGTATGGCATTGCTTTTAACACATGCATAGGCATCACTATTGGTTATATAGTAAATGTATGTTTTTCCAATATTAGGATGCTTAAGCCTTTTATCTCTTTTCTATTTTTTCATCCCTTTTGCAGCACTCAGTCAATTTGAATTGGTTGGCAGTCATTATCTATGCTTTAACTTTGAATCATCAATCATAATTTTATTTGGCCTAGATATTCTCTCTCTCTCTCTCTCGCTCTCTCACAAACACATATTTATATTTATTGCAAGAAAGAAATGGCATGCACCAACACTAGCAGCACCAGTATGGCATTGCTTTTAACACATGCATAGGCATCACTATTGGTTATATTGTAAATGTATGTTTTTCCTATATTAGGATGCTTAAGCCTTTTATCTGTTTTCTATTTTTTCATTCCTTTTGCAGCACTCAGTCAATTTGAATTAATTGTTACTCATTATGTATGTTTTAACTTTGAATCATCAATCATAATTTTATTAGGCCTAAATATTCTCTCTCTCGCTCTCTCTCACACACATATTTATATTTATTGCATGAAAGAAATGGCATGCACCAGCACTAGTAGCACCAATATGGCATTGCTTTTAACACATTCATAGGCATCACTATTGGTTATACTGTAAATGTATGTTTTTCCTATATTTGGATGCTTAAGCCTTTTATCTCTCTTCTATTTTTTCATCCCTTTTGCAGTACTCAGTCAATTTGAATAGGTTGTTACTCATTATATATGATTTAACTTTGAATCATCAATCATAATTTTATTTGGCCTAGATATTCTCTCTCTCTCTCTCTTCTCTCTCACACACACACACACATATTTATATTTATTGCATGAAAGAAATGGCATGCACCAGCACTAGCAGCACCAGTATGGCATTGCTTTTAACACATGCATAGGCATCACTATTGGTTATATTGTAAATGTATGTTTTTCCTATATTAGGATGCTTAAGCCTTTTATCTCTTTCTATTTTTTCATCCCTTTTGCAGCACTCAGTCAATTTGAATTGGTTGGCAGTCATTATCTATGCTTTAACTTTGAATCATCAATCATAATTTTATTTGGCCTAGATATTCTCTCTCTCTCGCTCTCTCACACACACATATTTATATTTATTGCATGAAAGAAATGGCATGCACCAGCACTAGCAGCACCAGTATGGCATTGCTTTTAACACATGCATAGGCATCACTATTGGTTATATAGTAAATGTATATTTTTCCTATATTAGGTAGCTTAAGCCTTTTATCTGTTTTCTATTTTTTCATTCCTTTTCCAGCACTCTGTCAATTTGAATTGGTTGGTACTTTTTATCTATGCTTTAATTTTGAATCATCAATCATTATTTTATTTGGCCTAGATATTCTCTCTCTCTCTCTCTCACACACACACACACATATTTATATTTATTGCATGAAAGAAATGACATGCACCAGCACTAGCAAAGACAAATATGGCATTGCTTTTAACAAATGCATAAGCATCACTATTGGTTATACTGTAAATGTATGTTTTTCCTATATTAGGATGCTTAAGCCTTTTATCTCTTTTCTATTTTTTCATCCCTTTTGTAGCACTCAGTCAATTTGAATTGGTTGGCAGTCATTATCTATGCTTTAACTTTGAATCATCAATCATAATTTTATTTGGCCTAGATATTCTCTCTCTCTCTCTCTCTCTCTCTCTCTCTCTCTCTCTCTCGCTCTCTCACACACACATATTTATATTTATTGCATGAAAGAAATGGCATGCACCAGCACTAGCAGCACTAGTATGGCATTGCTTTTAACACATGCATAGGCATCACTATTGGTTATACTGTAAATGTATGTTTTTCCTATATTAGGATGCGTAAGCCTTTTTTATCTTTCTATTTTTTCATCCCTTTTGTAGTACTCTCTTAATTTGAATTGATTGGAATCCATTATCTATGCTTTAACTTTAAATCATCAATCATAATTTTATTTGGCCTAGATATTCTCTCTCTCTCTCGCTCTCTCACACACACATATTTATATTTATTGCATGAAAGAAATGGCATGCACCAGCACTAGCAGCACCAGTATGGCATTGCTTTTAACACATGCATAGGCATCACTATTGGTTATACTGTAAATGTATGTTTTTCCTATATTAGGATGCTTAAGCCTTTTATCTCTTTTCTATTTTTTCATTGCTTTTGCAGCACTCGGTCAATTTGAATTGGTTGGCGATCATTATCTATGCTTTAACTTTGAATCATCAATCATAATTTTATTTGGCCTAGATATTCTCTCTCTCTCTCTCGCTTGCTCTCTCACACACACATATTTATATTTATTGCATGAATGAAATGGCATGCACCACTAGCTATGGCATTGCTTTTAACACATGCATAGGCATCACTATTGGTTATACTGTAAATGTATGCTTGTCCTACTTTAGGATGCTTAAGCCTTTTATATCTTTTCTATTTTTTCATCCCTTTTGCAGCACTCTATCAATTTGAATTGGTTGTTACTCATTATCTATGTTTTAACTTTGAATCATCAATCATTATTTTATTTGGCCTAGATATTCTCTCTCTCTCTCTCTCACACACACACACACACATTTATATTTATTGCATGAAAGAAATGGCATGCACCAGCACTAGCAGCAACAGTATTGCATTGGTTTTAACATCTGCATAAGCATCACTATTGGTTATACTGTAATGTATGTTTTTCCTATATTAGGATGCTTAACCCTTTTATCTCTTTCTATTTTTTCATCCCATTTGCGGCACTCAGTCAATTTGAATTGGTTGGCAATCATTATCTATGCTTTAACTTTGAATCATCAATCATAAATTTATTTGGCCTAGATATTCTCTCTCTCTCTCGCTCTCTCACACACACATATTTATATTTATTGCATGAAAGAATGGCATGCACCGGCACTAGCAGCACTAGTAAGGCATTGCTTTTAACACATGCTTAGGCATCACAATTGGTTATACTGTAAATGTATGTTTTTCCTATATTAGGATGGTTAAGCCTTTTATCTCTTTTCTTTTTTTTTTCATCCCTTTTGCAGCACTCATTCAATTTGAATTGGTTGGTACTCGTTATCTTTGCTTTAACTTTGAATCATCAATCATTATTTTATTTGGCCTAGATATTCTCTCTCTCTCTCTCAAACACACATATTTATATTTATTGCATGAAAGAAATGGCATGCACCAGCACTAGCAGCAAAAGTATGGCATTGATTTTAACACATGCATAAGCATCACTATTGGTTATACTGTAAATGTATGTTTTTCCTATATTAGGATGCTTAACCCTTTTATCTCTTTCTATTTTTTCATCCCTTTTGCAGCACTCAGTTAATTTTAATTTGTTGGCAGTCATTATCTATGCTTTAACTTTGAATCATCAATCATAATTTTAATTTGCCTAGATATTCTCTCTCTCTCTCTCTCTCTCGCTCTCTCACACACACATATTTATATTTATTGCATGAAAGAAATGGCATGCACCAGCACTAGCAGCACCAGTATGGCATTGCTTTTAACACATGCATAGGCATCACTATTGGTTATACTGTAAATGTATGTTTTTCCTATATTAGGATGCTTAAGCCTTTTATATCTTTTCTATTTTTTCATCCCTTTTGTAGCACTCAGTCAATTTGAATTGGTTGGCAGTCATTATCTTTTCTTTAACTTTGAATCATCAATCATAATTTTATTTGGCCTAGATATTCTCTCTCTCTCTCTCGCTTGCTCTCTCACACACACATATTTATATTTATTGCATGAAAGAAATGGCATGCACCAGCACTAGCAGCACCAGTATGGCATTGCTTTTAACACATGCATAGGCATCACTATTGGTTATACTGTAAATGTATGTTTTCCATATATTAGGATGCATAAGCCTTTTTTCTCTTTCTATTTTTTCATCCCTTTTGTAGTACTCTGTCAATTTGAATTGGTTGGCAGTCATTATCTATGCTTTAACTTTGAATCATCAATCATAATTTTATTTGGCCTAGATATTCTCTCTCTCACTCTCTCTCCCTCTCGCTCTCTCACACACACATATTTATATTTATTGCATGAAAGATATGGCATGCACCAGCACTAGTAGCACCGGTATGGCATTGCTTTTAACACATGCATAGGCATCACTATTGGTTATATAGTAAATGTATGTTTTCCCAATATTAGGAAGCTTAAGCCTTTTATCTCTCTTCTATTTTTTCATCCCTTTTGCAGCACTCAGTCAATTTGAATTGGTTGTTACTCAATATCTATGCTTTAACTTTGAATCATCAATCATTATTTTATTTGGCCTAGATATTCTCTCTCTCTCGCTCTCTCTCTCACACACACACACATATATTTATATTTATTGCATGAAAGAAATGGCATGCACCGCTAGCGACACCAATATGGCATTGCTTTTAACATGCAAATGCATCACTATTGGTTATATTGTAAATGTATGTTTTTCCTATATTAGGATGCTTAAACCTTTTATCTCTTTCTATTTTTTCATCCCTTTTTCAGCACTCTGTCAAATTGAATTGGTTGGCAGTCATTATCTATTCTTTAACTTTGAATCATCAATCATAATTTTTTTATCCCTAGATATTCTCTATCTCTCTCTCTCTCTCTCTCTCTCTCTCTCTCTCGCTCTCTCACACACACATATTTATATTTATTGCATGAAAGAAATGGCATGCACCAGCACTAGCAGCACCAGTATGGCATTGCTTTTAACACATGCATAGGCATCACTATTGGTTATACTGTAAATGTATGTTTTTCCTATATTAGGATGCGTAAGCCTTTTTTCTCTTTCTATTTTTTCATCCCTTTTGTAGCACTCTGTCAATTTGAATTGGTTGGCAGTCATTATCTATGCTTTAACTTTGAATCATCAATCATAATTTTATTTGGCCTAGATATTCTCTTTCTTTCTCTCTCTCTCGCTTGCTCTCTCACACACACATATTTATATTTATTGCATGAAAGAAATGGCATGCACCAGCACTAGTAGCACCGGTATGGCATTGCTTTTAACACATGCATAGGCATCACTATTGGTTATATAGTAAATGTATGTTTTTCCAATATTAGGATGCTTAAGCCTTTTATCTCTTTTCTATTTTTTCATCCCTTTTGCAGCACTCAGTCAATTTGAATTGGTTGGCAGTCATTATCTATGCTTTAACTTTGAATCATCAATCATAATTTTATTTGGCCTAGATATTCTCTCTCTCTCTCTCGCTCTCTCACACACATATTTATATTTATTGCATGAAAGAAATGGCATGCACCGGCTCTAGCTGCACCAATAAGGCATTGCTTTTAACACATGCATAGGCATCACTATTGGTTATATAGTAAATGTATGTTTTTCCTATATTAGGATGCTTAAGCCTTTTATCTGTTTTCTATTTTTTCTTTCCTTTTGCATCACTCAGTCAATTTGAATTGGTTGTTACTCATTATCTATGCTTTAAATTTGAATCATCAATCATAATTTTATTAGGCCTAAATATTCTCTCTCTCGCTCTCTCTCACACTTATATTTATATTTATTGCATGAAAGAAATGGCATGCACCAGCACTAGCGGCACCAATATGGCATTGCTTTTAACACATTCATAGGCATCACTATTGGTTATACTGTAAATGTTTGTTTTTCCTATATTTGGATGCTTAAGCCTTTTATCTCTCTTCTATTTTTTCATCCCTTTGGCAGCATTCAGTCAATTTGAATAGGTTGTTACTCATTATCTATGCTTTAACTTTGAATCATCAATCATTATTTTATTTGTACTAGATATTCTCTTTCTCTCTCTCTCTCTCTCACACATACGCCCACATATTTATATTTATTGCATGAAATAAATGGCATGCACCAGCACTAGCAGCAACAGTATGGCATTGCTTTTAACACATGCATAGGTATCACTATTGGTTATATTGTAAATGTATGTTTTTCGTATATTAGGATGCTTAAGCCTTTTATCTGTTTTCTATTTTTTCTTTCCTTTTGCATCACTCAGTCAATTTGAATTGGTTGTTACTCATTATCTATGCTTTAAATTTGAATCATCAATCATAATTTTATTAGGCCTAAATATTCTCTCTCTCGCTCTCTCTCACACACATATTTATATTTATTGCATGAAAGAAATGGCATGCACCAGCACTAGCAGCACCAATATGGCATTGCTTTTAACACATTCATAGGCATCACTATTGGTTATACTGTAAATGTTTGTTTTTCCTATATTTGGATGCTTAAGCCTTTTATCTCTCTTCTATTTTTTCATCCCTTTTGCAGCACTCAGTCAATTTGAATTGGTTGTTACTCATTATCTATGCTTTAACTTTGAATCATCAATCATTATTTTATTTGGCCTAGATATTCACTCTCTCTCTCTCTCTCTCTCTCTCTCTCACACACACACACACACATATTTATATTTATTGCATGAAAGAAATGGCATGCACCAGCACTAGCAGCAACAATATGGCATTGCTTTTAACATCAGCATAAGCATCACTATTGGTTATACTGTAATGTATGTTTTTCCTATATTAGGATGCTTAACCCTTTTATCTCTTTCTATTTTTTCATCCCATTTGCAGCACTCAGTCAATTTGAATTAGTTGGCAATCATTATCTATGCTTTAACTTTGAATCATCAATCATAATTTTATTTGACCTACGTATTCTCTCTCTCTCTTTCTCTCTCTCTCTTGCTCTCTCACACACACATATTTATATTTATTGCATGATAGAAATGGCATGCACCAGCACTAGCAGCACTAGTATGGCATTGCTTTTAACACATGCTTAGGCATCACAATTGGTTATACTGTAAATGTATGTTTTTCCTATATTAGGATGGTTAAGCCTTTTATCTCTTTTCTTTTTTTTCATCCCTTTTGCAGCACTCAGTCAATTTGAATTGGTTTGTACTCGTTATCTTTGCTTTAACTTTGAATCATCAATCATTATTTTATTTGGCCTAGATACTCTCTATCTCTCTCTCTCTCTCTCTCGCTCTCTCAAACACACTTATTTATATTTATTGCATGAAAGAAATGGCATGCACCAGCACTAGCTGCACCAGTATGGCATTGTTTTTAACACATGCATAAGCATCACTATTTTTTATACTATATATGTATGTTTTTCCTATATTAGGATGCTTAACCCTTTTATCTCTTTCTATTTTTTCATCCCTTTTGCAGCAGTCAGTTAATTTTAATTTGTTGGCAGTCATTATCTATGCTTTAACTTTGAATCATCAATCATAATTTTAATTTGCCTAGATATTCTCTCTCTCTCTCTCTCGCTCTCTCACACACACATATTTATATTTATTGCATGAAAGAATGGCATGCACCGGCACTAGCAGCACTAGTAAGGCATTGCTTTTAACACATGCTTAGGCATCACAATTGGTTATAATGTAAATGTATGTTTTTCCTATATTAGGATGGTTAAGCCTTTTATCTCTTTTCTTTTTTTTTTTCATCCATTTTGCAGCACTCATTCAATTTGAATTGGTTGGTACTCGTTATCTTTGCTTTAACTTTGAATCATCAATTATTATTTTATTTGGCCTAGATATTCTCTCTCTCTCTCAATCACACATATTTATATTTATTGCATGAAAGAAATGGCATGCACCAGCACTAGCAGCAAAAGTATGGCATTGATTTTAACACATGCATAAGCATCACTATTGGTTATACTGTAAATGTATGTTTTTCCTATATTAGGATGCTTAACCCTTTTATCTCTTTCTATTTTTTCATCCCTTTTGCAGCACTCAGTTAATTTTAATTTGTTGGCAGTCATTATATGCTTTAACTTTGAATCATCAATCATAATTTTATTTTGCCTAGATATTCTCTCTCTCTCTCTCTCTCTCGCTCTCACACACACACATATTTATATTTATTGCATGAAAGAAATGGCAGGTATTGCTTTTAACACATGCATAGGCATCACTATTGGTTATACTGTAAATGTATGTTTTTCCTATATTAGGATGCTTAAGCCTTTTATATCTTTTCTATTTTTTCATCCCTTTTGTAGCACTCAGTCAATTTGAATTGGTTGGGAGTCATTATCTATTCTTTAACTTTGAATCATCAATCATAATTTTATTTGGCCTAGATATTCTCTCTCTCTCTCTCCCTCGCTCTCTCACACACACATATTTATATTTATTGCATGAAAGAAATGGGATGCACCAGCACTAGCAGCACCAGTATGGCATTGCTTTTAACACATGCATAGGCATCACTATTGGTTATACTGTAAATGTATGTTTTCCATATATTAGGATGCATAAGCCTTTTTTCTCTTTCTATTTTTTCATCCCTTTTGTAGCACTCTGTCAATTTGAATTGGTTGGCAGTCATTATCTATGCTTTAACTTTGAATCATCAATCATAATTTTATTTGGCCTAGATATTCTCTCTCTCTCGCTCTCTCTCTCTCTCTCTCTCTCGCTCTCTCACACACACATATTTATATTTATTGCATGAAAGATATGGCATGCACCAGCACTAGTAGCACCGGTATGGCATTGCTTTTAACACATGCATAGGCATCACTATTGGTTATATAGTAAATGTATGTTTTTCCAATATTAATTAGGATGCTTAAGCCTTTTATCTCTTTTCTATTTTTTCATCCCTTTTGCAGCACTCAGTCAATTTGAATTGGTTGGCAGTCATTATCTACGCTTTAACTTTGAATCATCAATCATAATCTAATTTGGCCTAGATATTCTCTCTCTCTCTCTCGCTCTCTCACAAACACATATTTATATTTATTGCATGAAAGAAATGGCATGCACCAGCACTAGCAGCACCAGTATGGCATTGCTTTTAACACATGCATAGGCATCACTATTGGTTATATTGTAAATGTATGTTTTTCGTATATTAGGATGCTTAAGCCTTTTATCTGTTTTCTATTTTTTCTTTCCTTTTGCATCACTCAGTCAATTTGAATTGGTTGTTACTCATTATCTATGCTTTAAATTTGAATCATCAATCATAATTTTATTAGGCCTAAATATTCTCTCTCTCACTCTCTCTCACACATATATTTATATTTATTGCATGAAAGAAATGGCATGCACCAGCACTAGCAGCACCAATATGGCATTGCTTTTAACACATTCATAGGCATCACTATTGGTTATACTGTAAATGTTTGTTTTTCCTATATTTGGATGCTTAAGCCTTTTATCTCTCTTCTATTTTTTCATCCCTTTGGCAGCACTCAGTCAATTTGAATTGGTTGTTACTCATTATCTATGCTTTAACTTTGAATCATCAATCATTATTTTATTTGGACTAGATATTCTCTCTCCCTCTCTCTCTCTCTCTCTCTCTCTCTCTCTCACACACACACACACATACACCCACATATTTATATTTATTGCATGAAAGAAATGGCATGCACCAGCACTAGCAGCAACAGTATGGCATTGCTTTTAACACATGCATAGGTATCACTATTGGTTATATTGTAAATGTATGTTTTTCGTATATTAGGATGCTTAAGCCTTTTATCTGTTTTCTATTTTTTCTTTCCTTTTGCATCACTCAGTCAATTTGAATTGGTTGTTACTCATTATCTATGCTTTAAATTTGAATCATCAATCATAATTTTATTAGGCCTAAATATTCTCTCTCTCGCTCTCTCTCACACACATATTTATATTTATTGCATGAAAGAAATGGCATGCACCAGCACTAGCAGCACCAATATGGCATTGCTTTTAACACATTCATAGGCATCACTATTGGTTATACTGTAAATGTTTGTTTTTCCTATATTTGGATGCTTAAGCCTTTTATCTCTCTTCTATTTTTTCATCCCTTTTGCAGCACTCAGTCAATTTGAATTGGTTGTTACTCATTATCTATGCTTTAACTTTGAATCATCAATCATTATTTTATTTGGCCTAGATATTCTCTCTCTCTCTCTCTCTCTCTCTCTCTCACACACACACACACACATATTTATATTTATTGCATGAAAGAAATGGCATGCACCAGCACTAGCAGCAACAGTATGGCATTGCTTTTAACATCTGCATAAGCATCACTATTGGTTATACTGTAATGTATGTTTTTCCTATATTAGGATGCTTAACCCTTTTATCTCTTTCTATTTTTTCATCCCATTTGCAGCACTCAGTCAATTTGAATTAGTTGGCAATCATTATCTATGCTTTAACTTTGAATCATCAATCATAATTTTATTTGACCTACGTATTCTCTCTCTCTCTCTCTCTCTCTCTCTCTCTCTCTCTCTCTCTCGCTCTCTCACACACACATATTTATATTTATTGCATGATAGAAATGGCATGCACCAGCACTAGCAGCACTAGTATGGCATTGCTTTTAACACATGCTTAGGCATCACAATTGGTTATACTGTAAATGTATGTTTTTCCTATATTAGGATGGTTAAGCCTTTTATCTCTTTTCTTTTTTTTTCATCCCTTTTGCAGCACTCAGTCAATTTGAATTGGTTTGTACTCGTTATCTTTGCTTTAACTTTGAATCATCAATCATTATTTTATTTGGCCTAGATATTCTCTCTCTCTCTATCTCTCTCTCTCTCTCGCTCTCTCACACACACATTTATATTTATTGCATGAAAGAAATGGCATGCACCAGCACTAGCTGCACCAGTATGGCATTGTTTTTAACACATGCATAAGCATCACTATTTTTTATACTATATATGTATGTTTTTCCTATATTAGGATGCTTAACCCTTTTATCTCTTTCTATTTTTTCATCCCTTTTGCAGCAGTCAGTTAATTTTAATTTGTTGGCAGTCATTATCTATGCTTTAACTTTGAATCATCAATCATAATTTTAATTTGCCTAGATATTCTCTCCCTCTCTCTCGCTCTCTCACACACACATATTTGAATTGGTTGTTACTCATTATCTATGCTTTAACTTTGAATCATCAAGCATTATTTTATTTTGCCTAGATATTCTCTCTCTCTCTCTCTCTCTCTCTCTCTCTTTCTCTCTCTCACACACACATCCACACATTTATATTTATTGCATGAAAGAAATGGCATGCACCAGCACTAAGCGACAACGATGGCATTGCTTTTAACATGCATAAGCATCACTATTGGTTATACTGTAATGTATGTTTTTCCTATATTAGGATGCTTAACCCTTTTATCTCTTTCTATTTTTTCATCCCATTTGCGGCACTCAGTCAATTTGAATTGGTTGGCAATCATTATCTATGCTTTAACTTTGAATCATCAATCATAAATTTATTTGGCCTAGATATTCTCTCTCTCTCTCTCACACACACATTTTTATATTTATTGCATGAAAGAAAAGGCATGCACCAGCACTAGTATGGCATTGCTTTTAACACATGCTTAGGCATCACTATTGGTTATACTGTAAATGTATGTTTTTCCTATATTAGGATGGTTAAGCCTTTTATCTCTTTTCTTTTTTTTTTCATCCCTTTTGCAGCACTCATTCAATTTGAATTGGTTGGTACTCGTTATCTTTGCTTTAACTTTGAATCATCAATCATTATTTTATTTGGCCTAGATATTCTCTCTCTCTCTCTCATATTCACATATTTATATTTATTGCGTGAAAGAAATGGCATGCACCAGCACTAGCAGCACCAGTATGGCATTGCTTTTAACACATGCATAGGCATCACTATTGGTTATACTGTAAATGTATGTTTTTCCTATATTAGGATGCTTAACCCTTTTATCTCTTTCTATTTTTTCATCCCTTTTGCAGCACTCAGTTAATTTTAATTCGTTGGCATTCATTATCTATGCTTTAACTTTGAATCATCAATCATAATTTTATTTGGCCTAGATATTCTCTCTCTCTCTCTCTCTCTCTCTCTCTCTCTCTCTCTCTCTCTCTCTCGCTCTCTCACACACACATATTTATATTTATTGCATGAAAGAAATGGGATTCACCAGCACTAATGACACCTTTGGCATTGCTTTTAACACATGCATAGGCATCTCTATTGGTTATACTATAAATGTATGTTTTTCCTATGTTAGGATGCTTAAGCCTTTTATCTCTTTTCTATTTTTTAATCCCTTTTTTTAGCACTGAGTCAATTTGAATTGGTTGGCAGTCAGTATCTATGCTTTAACTTTAAATCATCAATCATAATTTTATTTGGCCTAGATATTCTCTCTCTCTCTCTCTCTCGATCTCTCACACACACATATTTATATTTATTGCATGAAAGAAATGGCATGCACCAGCACTAGCAGCACCAGCATGGCATTGCTTTTTACACATGCATAGGCATCACTATTGGTTATACTATAAATGTATGTTTTTACTATATTAGGATGCTTAAGCCTTTTATCTCTTTCTATTTTTTCATCCGTTTTGTATCACTCTATCAATTTGAATTGGTCGGCAGTCATTGTCTATGCTTTAACTTTGAATCATCAATCATAATTTTATTTGGCCTAGATATTCTGTCTCTCTCTCTCTCTCGCTCTCACACACACATATTTATATTTATTGCATGAAAGAAATGGCATGCACCAGCACTAGCAGCATAAATGTAACACCCCAAATTTTTCCATACATAAATGAGCATTCATTGGCAATAAATAATACTTCTTGATATTAGGGTTTCCACCCACAAATTCTATTACATCATAAATGTCATTAAATACCATAAATAACCTAATAAATGCGGAAGCGAAAATAAATACTTAATGTCTCAGCTAGTAAAACCACACCAGCCATTAATGTACTTACAACCAAATGAAATAGAATAATTATTCAATAACCCTAATTATTCTCCAAACGTCGCCCTTCTCGCGGCCAATCCGATTCCCTTCTACTTAGAACCTGGAAAGAAAATTTTAATGGAGAAAGGGTGAGCGAACGAATGCTCAGCAAGTTCATACGAAGTCTCTTCTGGTACTAAGAAGTGAATACCATAATGAATGAACACTTCAATAACAAAATATAAGGATAGGGTAATTCAACTTTATAATGGACTGCGGTACAATACAGTCGAGACAACATTTAAGATTATCTTCAAAGGATTATGGCACTACGATTCAAAGGGATTCACACAATTTTCGTCAATTCCAACATACATTATAACCTCAATGCCAAAGGTACAATTTAATACACCTAGCTTCATCAAGCCATTAGTGTGGGTCGAAACATATATGGTATCCACACATATATGCTCGGGGTCTAGAATTGTCCTTGTAATCAAACAATTCCTGAGAGAAGGCATGTGATCACTCATGCAATTCCTAATAAGAACAAGTCTTTTTCTAACTAGACAAGTTCTGACAATGCCTTTTCTAACTGGGCATGTCTATCCTAAGCAAGTAAGTCGTTCAACAGACAAGCTAGGATTAAGAAGCATACATAGGTACAAGTATGCATATAACAAATTTCAAACTTTAGATATTCAGTGAACAACAATATCATCACCGAATATGGACATTTCCAAATAAGGTTCAATAACACAGATTATTTCCAAATACTATCATGCCATTTGATAGTTTGATTTTATCAAGAAAATATAGGAATTTCAAAGATAAAGAATTCAATTACAGTAAAGGAACGTAATCCCTTACCTTGGCTTTGCTTAGCTTCTAGGATTCCCTTGCACGTATCCACAAACATACAAGAATGACTTAGTTTGAATAGACACTTACTTCCTAAGTAACTACTTTTAACTTCTCCTTCCTTGATTTCACTTTACTTAATTAACCTATGAGTTACTTTTCGGCTCAACTTTAAAGGTTGGTTTATTTCTTATTCATAAACTTTCTTTATTGAGAATTCCTACTTAAGCCCTTCTACTTTTGGCTAATTATTAATAGGTCCTCCATCTTTTAGGTAGTTACAAAATGACCCTTTGACTTTCTAGGATTTACGAATAGGTCCCTCAACTTTTGAATAATCACAAAATAGTCCTTCAATGTTTAATTAATTATAGAATAGTCCCTCAACTTATCACAAAATAGTCCTTCAACTTTTAATTAATTATAGAATAGTTCTCCTGTAGTTTTGGACTTTGCAGTTTAGTCCTTCAGTTAAGTTTTCCAGCTAGTTCCTGACTATAAGGTCAGAAATCTAACGGTTTCAGCCTATAACTATTCAGTTTAGTTCTTTTTCAGTTTGAAAACTAACTTGGCATCTTAGAATTGGCCAAAACTCTAACAATTCAACCCAAAAACATAATTAACATCATAAGGCCATTCGGCCGAACCATCTTATGCCTAAAATATTATTTTTGTTCCATCTTTTCCTCCAAGAACATTGACATAATATTTTAATTCAAACCTAAAACCATAATTAAGGATTTTTTACATATTAATGATTCATGTTTCATATTATTATTATTCAAGATTTAAGGTTCAGCATTAAGTTATACTCCTGATCATCAAACACTAAATTTTTTTCCATCATTATAATCATCAAACTAATTATCAAATCTCAAGAACAATTATTCATAATCTCTAATCAATTCTAACTTCAAATAATCATAGAAAATTCAATATTTAACCAAATTGAATAAAACAAATTTTGGATTGTAGGGAATTACATTACCTTGATTTTTTTTGTTTAGAAGAATTGATCAAAATGATCAAGAACTCGACTGCCATCTTCCTCCACCTTGCGGCTGCCGCAGCTTGTAGTTTAGGGTTAGGGTTTTTCCCTTTTTTTTGTAAATGATTAAGGAATTTAGGATGAGTTTAGTTATTTATATTTTGGATATTATTCTCCTTGGACCAACTTAACTCCACAAGCCCACTTAACTAGCCCAATTTGTTTAATCATCCAATCCATTTAATTAACTTTTAATTGTGGCCCAATTATTAAATGCTAATTAATAATTGTCTTTAAACTAATCATTTTCTAATAAAAATAATTTACTTAAAAGTTTAAATTTTTCGGGTTCTTACATTCTTACCCCCTTAAAAGAAGTTTGTCCCCAAACTTAACGTATCTTAGTTTGAAAACAGGTCGGGATACAATTCACGCATCTCGCTTTCTAGTTTCCAAGTTGCTTCCTTGTCAGTATGGTTGCTCCACTGTACTTTCACATAAGGAACCAGCCGCTTTCTCACATTCTTGTCTTTTCTGTCGACGATCTTGATCGGCCTTTCATCATAAGTCAAATCAGCACAGACTCTTAGCTGTTTGTACTCGATCACGTGACTCGAATCGTGAATATACTTCCTTAGCATAGAGACATGGAACACATTATGCACTTCAGCTAATACCGGTGGTAGTGCCAATCTATAGGCCACTTCCCCAATCTTGTCAAGGATCTCAAACGGTCCCATATATCGCGGACTTAACTTTCCTTTGATTCCGAACCTCATGACTCCCTTTGTTGGCGAGATCTTTAAGAACACTCGATCACCCAACTGAAACTCTAACTCTCATCTTCGATTGTCTGCGTAGGATTTCTGCCTACTTTGCACAGTTTGTAGCCACTTACGGATCTGTTTTACTTTATATGTAGTGACTTGTACTAATTCTGGTCCACTTAACTTTCTCTCACCAACCTCATCCCAACAAGCTGGTGACCTACATTTTCTTCCATACAGTGCTTCGTACGGAGCCATTTCGATGCTTGCGTGAAAACTGTTGTTGTACGCAAACTCCACTAACGGTAAGTGTTCATCCCACGAGCCTGGCCAATCTAATGATGTAGCCCTCAACATATCCTCTAATGTCTGGATGGTCCTTTCTGACTGCCCATCTGTTTGTGGGTGAAATGCCATACTCATTGTCAGTTCTGTCCGAAGTGCCCCTTGTAGACTGTTCCAAAACTTCGAGGTAAACTGCGCATCTCTATCGGACACTATTGAGACTGGTATTCCATGTAACCTCACTATCTCATCAATGTATAGATTGGCCAGCTTTTCTAACGGATCAGTCTTCTTGATTGCTAAAAAGTGTGCCGACTTTGTCAATCTATCTACAATAACCCATATAGCATCTTGCTTCCCTTGTGTTTTCGGTAACCCACTCACAAAGTCCATAGCAATGTTCTCCCACTTCCACTCTAAAATTGGTAATGACTGTAGTAAGCTTGCCGGTTTCTGATGTTCACTTTTCACTTGCTGACAGGTCAAACATCGTGCTACATATTCTGCTACATCATTCTTCATGTTATTCCACCAGAACTATCCTCTCAAGTCTCTATACATTTTAGTACTTCCCGGATGTACGGAGAACTTTAAGTAGTGAGATTCCCTCAATATTTCTCTCTTAATCTCATCCTTGTTTGGCACCCATATTCTCTGCTGGTATCTCAGGATTCCATCTTCGCCCACACGAATATCTTTTCCTTGCCCTTTTCCGACTAGAGCCTCTCTTTCCCCATCCAACTCTTGTGCTTCTTTTATCCTTTCCAAAAGCATAGGTTGTAGGGTTAATTGAGCTAGATATCCACTAACTCTCACTCTAAGACTCATATCTTTCACATCTTCCCATGCTCTTACCCCCTTAGAGATCAACATTACTAACATTTCGTGGTTCTTCCTGCTCAACGCATCGACTACCTTATTAGCTTTCCCAGGATGGTACAAAATCTCACAGTCATAATCTTTTAGTAACTCTAACCACCTCCTTTGTCTCATATTAAGTTCTTTCTGAGTAAATATATAGTTAAGACTTTTATGGTCGGTAAAAATCTGGCACTTCACGCTATACAAGTAATGGCTCCAAATCTTTAGTGCAAATACTACCGCAGCTAACTCCAAATCATGGGTAGGGTAGTTCCTCTCATGTACCTTCAATTGTCTAGATGCATATGCTATCACCTTCTCATTTTGCATCAGGACACAACCTAATCCCTTCAATGAAGCATCGCTATAAATAACAAACCCTTCAGTTCCTGTCAGTAACGTCAATACCGGTGCAGTCACTAGTCTATTCTTCAACTCTTGAAAACTTTTCTCACACTCCTCCGACCAAATGAACTTTGCTGCCTTTTGAGTCAACTTAGTCAATGGTCCAGATAACTTAGAGAATCCCTCTACGAATCTCCTATAGTAACCTGCTAAACCCAAAAAACTTCTTATCTCGGCCACTGTAGTCGGTCTTTCCTAATCCATTATCGCCTCTATCTTGGTTAGATCTACAGAAATTCCTTCCTTAGACACCACGTGTCCTAAGAATGCCACCTTCTCTAACCAAAATTCACATTTCTTAAACATGGCATATAACTTCTATCTCCTCAAGATTTCCAGTACTAACTTCAAATGTTCTGCATGTTCTTCTTTTGTTTTAGAGTACATCAAAATATCATTAATAAACACTATCACACACCTATCTAGGTACTCTTAAAATATCCTATTCATCAATTCCACGAATGCAGCTGGTGCATTAGTCAGACCAAACAGCATAACCACAAACTCGTAATGCCCATATCGTGTTCTGAATGCTGTCTTTGCCACATCTTCATCCTTCACTCTCAACTGATGGTAACCAGACCTAAGATCTATCTTTGAAAAGTAGCAAGCCCCCTTCAGTTGATCGAACAAATCATCAATCCTCCATAAGGGATACTGATTCCTTACCGTCACTTTATTCAACTCCCTATAATCGATACACAACCTCATAGACCCATCTTTCTTCTTTACGAATAGTACTAGTGCACCCCATGGCGACACGCTCGGTCTAATCAACCCCTTATCCAACAACTCTTGTAATTGCTCCTTCAACTCCTTTAATTCCTTCGGAGCCATCCTATATGTTGCTCTCGAAATCGGCGTCGTTTTCGGCACTAGGTCTATCGTGAACTCAACTTCTCTTACTGGTGGTATTCCCGGCAAATCTTCTGGAAATACATCTTGAAATTCTCTAACAACTTCAAGTGAATCTATAGTTACTTCCTTCCCTTCGGTCTCACCTATATATGCTAGAAATCCCCTACATCCCTTCCTCAACAATTTACGTGCCTTCATTGCAGTTATCAAACCTACTTGTCTCCTTGGTTTCGAACCTAAGAATTTACACTTCTCACTGTCCTTCCCTACAAAGGTAAATCTTCTCGTAACAATTAACGTTAGCACGGTTCATGTTAACCAATCCATCCCTAAGATCACATCGAACTCTGACATGTCTAATTCAATGAGTTTGATTGTCAACTCAGTGCCTCCTATTCCCAAAGTGCAATTCTTGTAAACTGTGGTGATAGGTATAGCTTCTTTTGCAGGTGTGTCTATCACTAAAGGTATTTGTAATGCTTCGGGTTGCAATTTCAACTTCTTAGCTACGCATTTACTAACTACTGAATGTGTAGCTCCAGTATCTATCAACACATAAACATCGCAGGAATTTAACTGAAGTGTACCTGCCACGAGATCATTGTTCACATTGGCCGCTTTCGCTGTCATAGTGAACACTCTTCCACGACCTCCACCATTTCCTCCATTACTTCCTTTAGCTCCTGAGGCAAGGTCATCCTTCTTGGGTTCATGACATTTCTACTTCGGATGTTCAACCTTGTCACAGTTATGGCATTTTCGCTCCTTGTAGTAACATATCTCTGTCCTGTGAGCTCCATCACAGATAGTGCACTTATCGTAACTCGTGAATCCTCGGGCCCCGCCCTTGTTCCATTCCTTCTTGTTGCTACTGAAGTTCTTGTTGTTGCTGTTGTTGTTATTGGAATACTTGTTCCCATAGCTTCCTTTATCGCGACGGTCATCTACCGCCTTTCTCTTGTGGTTGTAACGGTCCTTGTCTCCATTCCCATTTGACCCTTTGTTCCCATCGGATTCCTTGGACACGGTCTTCCCCTTTTCCTCACGACGGTTGCGATAACTGTCTGCCTCCTTCTCTACGATCTTGGCCCTATCCAGTACTGCTGAATACGTTGCCAAAGCCAACAGAGTAATCCTATACCTAATTCGATCACTCAGCCCTGCCTCGAATTTCCTTGCTTTCTGCTCTTCGGTATCGAAGAACCTTGGAGCAAATTCCAGTAGATCAGTAAACTTCTCACCATATTCTGCCACGGTCTTGCTTCCTTGCACTAGGGTTAAAAACTCTGCCACTTTAGCATTCCTCACACTGGCAGGATAGTACTTTTCGTTAAACATATTCTTGAACGTAGTCCAAGTAATTGCCGCATCACCGCGAGCCATAGCAGCTCGTTTTTCTGCCTCCCACCACGACTGAGCTTTTCCCCTTAGCATAAAAGTCGCTGTAAGTACCCCAATCTGGATCACCCTCTTTCGAGCACACGGGAAACACCGCAGACTCACACAAACGTAGTCTCGAATACCCATAACCCTCAAAAACCTCAAAACCACCAACCAAACCAAGGGAGGGGCCTTTCTGGAACAAAAAGGGACAAAAGGACCTTTGAGGAATTATGTCAAAAAGCAGAAATGGTCCGTACGGACCTCTTTATTGTCATCATTACTGAATCCTCTTAAAGTCCAACTTATTTCCTAAAATCCCGGAAGGCATCATTACTGAACTTCATGGGAGGTCCGTACGGACCTTTATGCATGCAAGATTGGTCCGTACGGACCTTCTTGTTACCAGACACCATCATTGCTGAATCTTCTTAAAGTCCACTTATTCCCTCAAATCGAGGAAAACCAAAATCTTGGATTACCTGAAAGGTCCGTACGGACCTTCTTGCACATTTCTGAGGACTATAAATAGAGGGCTCCCCCTCCCTCATTTTACACATCTCCCTCTTCTCTCCTCTCCCCCCAGCCTTCAGGCACCCCTCAAAGACCCTTCGGGGCAATCCCGGCCCCTTTCGGGTTCTTCCGAGGCCTTCCGAGCTCCCTTGTGGTGCTCCGAAGCCTCCCCGAGCGCTCCAGCGACGCTCCCCCGCTACCCCGAGGCACTCTCGAGGTACTCTGAGGCCCCTCATGGTACTCCGAGGCCTTGCCTAGTCTTTCCCGAGGTGTCCCGGCTCTTTCCGAGTCAAACCGGCAACTCGGATGCACGCCGAACCTCTGCCCAAGTGATCCCTGCGATCCCAACGCACGCTGAACCTCTGCCCGAGTGATCCCTGCGATCCCAACGCACGCCGAACCTCTGCCCGAGTGATCCCTGCGATCCCAACGCATGCCGAACCTCTGCCCGAGTGATCCCTTCGATCCCAACGCACGCTGAACCTCTGCCCGAGTGATCCCTGCGATCCCAACGCACGCCGAACCTCTGCCCGAACGATCCCTGCGATCCTAACGCACGCCGAAACTCTGCCTGCAGACAACCGGCTCTTCCCGAAGCAAACCCGGTCCGTCCCGGAACACTATTCCATCCTCAAACACTATTCCCCAGCGGAAGACAGACACAAACCAACATTGGTAAGGCTTCCTTCCTACACTATTTCAATACATTTCAATAAGCAGTGTACAATGTAGACATCCGATACAGCATGCATTTTTAAAAGCACATACACACACACAACATTTAAAGAATAAGGGGTACCGAAAGACTCATTTTTACGAGGCGACTCGGGTGAGCTCTAATATTTTAATATTCTCTTCTCGAGGAGTCATCTGACCTCCAACTCAAAATCTCATCACACAATAACAGTTTATTTTTTAAACTGATGCCCTTTTTCAATGTTTTGTGCTTAATAAAAATGGCGTGGCAACTCTACAAAGCAAACACACAGCGAGACACCTCCAACGCAAACGGAATAGCCAGATGCCGGGGCGCGATTGCGCTGCCTCTCGGATCCGGGCAATTTCCTGAAGCGGCACAAAATGCGAGATGCCGGGGCCCGTGCGCGAGCCGGATCCGGGTAATTTCAGTTGGCGACTCTGCTGGGGACGATTTTGTTTTAAAAAAGAAAAAAATTTTAAACAAAAACAAAAGATTTTTTTTAAAACAATGATGAGGGTCAAACTTTCATTTTACCCCTTTCTTTGACTGTTGTGTGTGTGTGCATGTGCTTTACTTTTTTAATTACAAAAAAATAAAAATACAAAAAAATGCATCAATATATATCTGTGTACATACATTTAAAATTCTTCAAAAACTTTTGTTTTACTCAGAAAAAGAATTTTAGAGACCGCACACTACTTGCACTGCTGCCTCGGTACACCGCACGCTACTCGCACTGCTGCCTCGGATACACTGCACACTACAACCCTCAACCCGGAGTGGTCTCAGTTGCAGTCCATTTAGTCTTCCTAGGCCTCTTGGATGCGCACGGGATCATTCCAAACATCCCATCCTAGCCAAGCGTCAACCCTGCACGTTTGAGTCTTGAGTCACACTCTGTCCAGACTCGATTGGTTTTTACCCAGTCCGTGTCATACAGCCTGGATACATATCCCATGTTGGCCATTTTCTGAGTCAAGTCTCGGAACTCAAGATCCCTTGCGCAAGCAAAGCGATGAAAGGTCATGCTAAAATCTCGACCTGATCTTGATTTCCGAAGCTACACCCAGATGATGTTCCATCCCGGATATACATCCACGCCTACATGACACCATGTCATCAAGCCTTTAATACGTCAGCCATGACGATATGACCCAGCCAACGCCTAACGTCACAGTTTCCTTGCGCAAGCAAGGTAAAGAGAGTTCATGCCGAACTCTCGACCCGATCTTGACTCAGTGGCCGGCTCGATTCACTATTCACATGGCTGACGGATTAAAACGAACATGACAGGCTCGGTCCTTAGGTTTGATTTTTCTTTTAGGCCGGTGGAAACCGCTTGCCCTATAGGACCCTCGCCCGGGGCTGTCCACCCCGGGATGTCGAAATACAGGTGCAAAACGAGGGGCTTATAGCCGCACAGACGGTCTCCACTGACCCAGGATCTAGCATAGTTGCGAAAAAGAAGAGCAATCTTTTCCAACCTACCTAGGACTCTGAGAAAACACTGTTTTAAGTAAATTAAAACAACAAAAAAAAAAAACAAAAAGCGGAAACCGCATGTCACGTGAGCTTTCCCCCTTTTATCCCGAAAGGCCTTCCCATGTCTAAACCTTACCCGTCACCCCCGCCAGTGGACCGAGAGTGATCGACAGTACCCGGGAACTACTCTCCCAGTGTTAAAGCTGTAAGGTCCAACATCCTTCCCAGCACAGCCACTAGGGCAGTCCGTCAACTCCCCATGGCTAAGTCAGTGGATAACAGCAAGGAAAACGGGACCTTACCACCGAGAAATTTCCCAACAATGGAAGAAGTTTGGCAAGTACTCATGGCTCTTGAGAAATGCCAAGGCGAACAGCAAGCCTGGATCGAAGGTGCCATGCACCACTTTGGAACATTAGCCATTCCCCAACTACTCGGGACTTCCAAAGACGTACCCGCTCCCGTAGCTCTTAACGTCTCTCATGGTCTCCCGGAAGTCAATCTGCTGCCCTCATACGAGCCATGCGGTTACGACATAAAGCCACAAGACCCCCCGGGGGAAGACATGTCCGGTCAACATCCTGAGGTCCCGATACCACCGCCGAACAACGAACACATCTGGTGGGACGTCTGTGACTGCACTGCTTGTCTGGAAAGGGATTTCCAAGATGAAATGAACGATGATTGCCCTCGAAGAAAGAAGAAACCCTCTTCTCAACAAAAACTGAAGAAGAGATACGAATCCAGTGACCACACAGTCGGAACCCTTGGAGAACCATCAGGAAAGTTTGACTACTACGTCATCTACTCCAGCAAATCTCCTCAGCTTAGCTCTGCACAAGGCCGCGACAACGTCTGCTCCATGATGAGCTGGGATGAGCTTCGCACCGCCACCAACGGCCTGAGGGTCCAGATACCTCAACCCCTGTCTTGGGAAGATCTCAAAGCCATTGTTGACGCTTCAACAAAAGAAATGACGGTAAACGAACTGAAATGCGCAGTATGGCCCTTCGCCAACCAGGGCCCTCTCATTACAGAAATAGGAGAGACGAGCAAAGCAGTAAAGCTAGAGGTGAACGTTCTGACACGTTCCGATCAAATCCCGACGAATCCTCCACGGGCAGACAAAAGGCCAGCCATACCTGAGCCACAAACCGAAAAGGGGCCCTACGCCAAAGAAGCCGAAACCCTTGACCCGAAGGCTGAAGATCCTGTCTTAACTCAGCTCAAGCGTACTCAGGCTAGCATCTCACTCTGGTCCCTAATCACTTCATTTTACCCGCACAAACTCAAGCTGGAAGAAAGCCTGGCCCAGACCATGGTTCCCATCACCGTGAAACCTGATGAAGCGGTTCAGATGATCGGCAACGTTCATTATAGCAACATCATCACTTTCACGGAGCTCGACCTCCCAAAATTTGGGGCTGACCACAATGAGCCTCTTTACATAACAGTTCAACTTGACGATTGCCGTCTCCCTCGGGTCTTGGTAGATGGGGGATCATCCATGAACTTCCTTCCATCCAAAATGATGGATTTGCTAGGGATCAAAACAACTGATCTGAAACCCTCAACTCAGGCAATCAAGGCATACAACTCAACGTCTCGCCTAGTCTTGGGAATAGCCACCTTGAACCTGTGGTTCGAAAAGCAGATGGTCCCGACCGACTTCCAAGTCATCGACATCCCGATCACATTCACTGCCATTTTGGGACGCCCTTGGCTATACCAGATCAATGGGGTGGCATCTACCCTCCATCAGTGCGTAAAGTTCATCCAAGGAATAGATCTTACCATCATCTACGGTGATAGCATAGTCACCGAAGGGACAGACACAAACGGCGTCCCGGTCCTAGAGATCAAACACGATAATGATGGCATGATGCGGACAGGTTTCACCATCGAAAGCCCAAAGGCCCAGGTGTGCCACATAGACCTGCCTTTGATTTGGGACCAGATCCCTCCCCCGTTGAAAATGATGAAGCACATGAACTACATCCCTGGGCTTGGTTTGGGAAAACGCCATCAGGGTACCCAACAAATCATCAATATCAAAGAACAAAATACCCTCCATGGCCTGTGATACATTCCTACTCCCGAAGATGTTGCGGAAGATAGAAAAGCTGCACAGAAATGCTCTGCCAATAGCAAAAGAGGCTTGCACGCAATCTCCGATCTCCGCCCTTACAGCTTTGACATGACCAGGTACTTCACAAAGACAGCCGGCAGTTTAAACGAAGACACAGAAAAAGGGACAGAGCTGATCAACGCCCAACCAAGTTGGCCAATAACCATGGACAAGCTCCAGCAGAATCTGGCAAGATTCAGAGGCCTCGAGGCAAATCCCGTCAGAAGAGCATTTCTCGATGCACCAACTCTGCCGGGACCCACGACCACCACTATTCACAATGAATTCCGGTTCGAGAAAACCCCCTCTTTGGCAGAGGAACTCGAAAAACTCTCTGTCAACACCCCTGCCCCCAACAAGCGGGACGAGTCTGCATTCGAGCTAGCAGTGCCCAAGATAAGAGCGGAAGACTCCGCAGACAATGCTTGGAACGAGCCCCTGCTCCACCTGCTCTTCAATGAAGAAATCAAGGTGCCGGACCTAATCGATTTTGTTTCTGATAACTCTATGATAGCCATGATCGGGAACAGCGACACAAAGCCTTTCAAACCCCGCCTCCTATCGAGCTCATTGCCACTAAATAACTGGGCCACCTTCTCCGGACCCACCGCCAGCAAAAAGGACATGATCGAACAACTTGGTCTGACCCCTCGAGTCCTAGAGTCCAGTGTCAAAACCCATCCTGAGTCCATTATCTTTGAATTCGAGTCTCTCGAGTCATCTAATGGCCTCACGCCAGAAGATTACGAATTCATTGCCAATAATGTATTCCCATATGCTCTTAATGAATGCTTCGATCTTTCTGAGTATACTCTCGTTGCATCTTTAACAACTGATAAATTAACTAACTGTGAATGTGTGCCCCAAATTTTTGTTTTTATTGGAAATTCACGCGAGTTTGAAGACATCCGGTTTAATTTGAAAAACGGAGTCGCCACGCCATTTTGATTACCTCAAAACTTTGAAAAAAAGGTTTTATGGGTTCGGAGGTTAAGTTACCCCTTGGGAAGAACGGATCGTCGTTCACCCAAGGTGCCTTGCCGGAACAAGTCTCCCAAGATCCCATTAATCGTGCTTGCTTGCGTGCTTTCTTGTGTGCATGTGTTTGAAAATAAGGGAGGGAATGTCCCAAGTTGTCTTCCGGACGTACAAACCATTTATTGGTTGTCGCTCGAGATTTCTTGGATTTTATGTATTCGGGATTATGATCCCGTCCTCATCTTGGACTTGTGATCATTGCATTTTTAACCTCGGGACTTGCATGATCAAGAGAATGACTCTCTTTATAGTCAAAGATGAGGTTCTTTAGAATAGGAGGGTCCTTAGCCCATCAATCCTACACTTTAAGACGGTCGAGCTCATATGGATGCTTCATACTCATCTTAAGTGATAATCGGAGATATATGGTTCAAGGTTGTCCCTTTCTAAAGAAATTATGAAACCTTTATGGAAGGAACGATGTAAAGATAGGATCTTTTACACCGGTCCGTTCCAAGGTTGCTAATGGGGACATGGGGGAATGCATGTAAAAATGACATTTTTAGTGAAAAGATGACATTTTGGGTTGCAAAGGATGCATTTGATTTAAAGAAATGATCTTTATTTGCAAAGGATGCATAAAGACATGATTTTTATGCAAAGGATGCATTTTTATGAAGAAATTGGAATTTGAATATGCAAAGGATGCATGAAGATTGTATTTTGAAAAGCATAGGATGCTAATTTGGGATAAAGATATGATCTTTAATGCAAAGGATGCTTGAAAAAGGATTTCATATGCAAAGGATGCATTTTTATCATAAAGATTGGATTTTTATATGCAAAGGATGCATGAAGATGATATTTTTATGAAAAAATGGGGTTTTTAGGTGCAAAGGATGCACCTTTGATTCAAAAGATTACATCTTTAATGGCAAAGGATGCCTAATGCATGCAAAGGGGGAAAGGGGGTATAAAGATATGATCTTTAATCTACCAAGTCCCAAGCAAGATAATAACAATTATATGAAATGCAATGAGCAATTAGGATCACATAAAGCAATTAGGATGCAAGGTTAGGGTGTGCGAGGTTACCAATGGATTCCTCTTCTTTTTTGGACGGAGATAGGAGGAGGAATTGATCTTGGGATCTTCAAGGAGGAGGGAGGTGGCTTCTTGGCCTTCTTCTTCACCTTCTTGGACTTGCAGCAGCTCTTGGGAGGATTTTCTTCGTATTATATGTGTATGATGGTATTGTTGTTGTTGTGAAAATGGGTAGAGGAGGGCTCTATTTATAGGCAGTCTGGATAAGGCCAATGAAGCCGTGCGGCCAGAGACCTTGGGCTAATGCAGCCGTGCGGCATTATCCCTTGTGACTCAGCATTTCTAGAAACTTGCAAGGTGGTAAATTCTAGAACTTTCCTCCCAATTAAGAAAAACGTGTTTCTTAATTGGGAAGCTTCCCTTTCAGCCCTTATTTGTTTTGGAACAGTTCCGGAATATTTCCGGAACACTAGGAAGGTCCGGGGAATTACCGGGAAACTTACCGAAATTGCCGGGAAATTTAACCGGAAGGCATGAGCCAGATTTGGGTACTTACGAAGCCCTCGGCAACGTCACTTGCAAGGCGAGTGGGGTTGTCGATAGAAAAGGATCCGATCTGGCGAATGCCGAGACAGATTGAGAGACCGAGGTGGTCGAGTGGCTGAACCTCTGGAAGGCTACCAACGTATCCCTAGTGGGAATCAAGCCAGGCCGTAGTTTGGAATAGATCCGCTGAGGAATGGAGAAGAGAAACTGGTCTCTTGCTGGGGAAGTAGAAGAGAAAATGACCTAAGAGGTCAAGCAATTGATCCCTGCGGGGATATGCTAGAAGTGACCGATGTGGTCAGATATCTAAACCTCTATGAGGGGTTACTTCATCACTGAGGAGTAATGAAGGAACAGGGTGACCAAAGTGGTCGGATGGCTGGACCTTTTATGAAAGGCTACCTACGTATCCCGGAGGAATCAAGCCTTGATCGTAGTTCAAGCATCACTAGATAGTTAGGAACGATGTCTAGGATCCTTGAGAGTTTTGACAATTAATAGAGGTTGTCACCTGGTTGACAATTAATGGAGGTTGTCACCTGATTGGCAATTAATGGAGGTTGTCACCTGATTGACAATTAATGGAGGTTGTCACCTGATTGACAATTAATGGAGGTTGTCACCTGATTGACAATTTAATGGAGGTTGTCACCTGATTGACAATTAATGGAGGTTGTCACCTGATTGACAATTAATGGAGGTTGTCACCTGATTGACAATTAATGGAGGTTGTCACCTGGAGAAACTAGAGCTTACGTCACTATCGAGGAGATAGAGGTAGCTAAAGTTTGGAAAACTTAGCATACTTCACTATTCGTGATAGAGGTAGCTTAAGTTTAGATGAACTTTAGCATACTTCACTATTCGGGATAGAGGTATCTAAAGTCAGAAGAACTTGAGCGTACGTCACTATTCGGGATAGAGGTAGCTTAAGTTTAGATGAACTTTAGCATACTTCACTATTCGTGATAGAGGTATCTAAAGTTAAGAAGAACTCGAGCATACTTCACTATTCGTGATAGAGGTATCTTGAGTTTAGACAAACTTTAGCATACTTCACTATTCGTGATAGAGGTATCTAAAGTTAAGAAGAACTCGAGCATACTTCACTATTCGTGATAGAGGTATCTTGAGTTCGGACTTCGACAATTCGGAGGTTGTCACCTAGCGTTATCCCGTTATAACGGAATTAACGGAGGTGAATGGGAAGAAAGCTTAATTGCTTGGGAGATAAGGGACATCTTCTGAAAAGGGTGTTATCTTAGTTAAAGGATAACGGGAATTGTAGGCCCAAGTGGAAAGTCCAGGGGAAAAATTGTAATTTCTGCTCAGAGCGAATGAGGCCGCCCGGCATGAGATGGAGGAAAAAGAAGCCGTACGGCTAGAAGTCTGTTTTTTCCAGATTATTTAAAACAGATTTGAACGGGCAATTGGGCATTACATGCCGCCCATTCCAGCCGAGGAAGAGAGAGAGGAGAGAAATTTTGAAAATCCTTCAATTCCCTTGCTTCCTTTGATCAAGAATGGATCCGGAGGGCAATCCTATACCAAGGCAAGCAAGAAGAAACATCTCGGAAGCCGCTCGGAGGAGGAGGAAAGAGCTCGTTCGAACGGAGAGAAAGTATGACTTTCTTACGCCTCCATCGGAGCTTTATCCGGGGAGAAGAGAGCACAAATCGACGAACCCGCGATCGGTTGGGGTAAGCGTTCTTATTTGGCTCAATTCCGTCGATTTTAATTGAATTTTGATTGACTTAGGGCTTGACCCGAATTTTAAGAATTTTCTAGGATTTTCCTAGGATTTTTGAATGATTTTGAGACATTGATGATTAACCTATGAGGCTAAGAACATGCATGTGCAATTTATTTGATAAAAATAATGGGAATGACCCACTTTTTTCTCGAAAATAAAGTAAGAATGATAATTGTTTAAAGTGAGACGGAGTTCTTGCATGTGCTAGAACTAGGTCAAAATTTTGATTATCAATGAGAAAACAAGATTTTGGAAGATGAAAAGGATTCATGCATGCCATTTTTTTTTGAAAGAATAATGCTTATGTGCAAAGAATTTTGGAAATTGTGATTTTGTGCTTTAGGAAAGCAATGAGACTTGACATGACGTGTTTCAAGTGATGAAAGACGTGTTTTTTTTTTTTCATGCAAAGGATGCTAGAAAGACTTTATGAATGCTTTTCTTTTGAAAACATGTGCACCTTTTGAATATATGCATGCTTTTGAAATGAGATGAAAGATTGACGCATTTCTTTGCTGTGCTTGTCTACAGGAGAACAAGTCTAGAGGGCCATCTGAGATAGCGGTCAGACTTTGGCAGAGGATGCCAGATTTCGAGAAGAATGGGGCGAACCCCAAGCAGCTGGTGCGGGCTACCGGCCTAGATTCATTCATTGAGGCGATCGGCAGGGGAATCCATATTACGTCGAAGAGCAAGGGCTTGGTCCAGGCCCTATCTGAGTTTTGGTGGGATAGCACTCATAGCTTCCATCTGAGCTGGGGAGAGCTGACAGTGACTCCCGCCGATTTCACAGCTATCACTGGTCTACAGTTCACTGGGAGGCCCGTGACTTGGAGGGACCATATCACAGCTGAGGAGTTCCGAGCTTTGGTCGGGTTTGAGTTGATTCCCAAGGGACTAGGGATGGAGACACGGAATGTCGAGGTGGCGATCCCAGAAGCGCATACGGGACTTTGCCGTTAGTGAGGTGACCGCCCGGCTTGCTAGAGCTTTCGTGTGGTTGATGTTGTCGGTCACCATCTTCGCAAATTCTGGGACTCTGGCCATGACTAGCCTCCTCGACTCTCTGGAGGATGTAGATGGGATAGGGACGGTCTCTTGGAGAGAGGACGGATTGGCGGAGCTCTACTTCTCTTTGGACATGTACAGCCGGAACAAAGCTGCTTCCATGGACTGCTTTTCATTTGCCCTTGAGGTAGTCCCTCCTTCTTTTCTCTTTCTTTTCTTGTCTTGAGACTTTTATGAAAGAAAAATGACCTTTTTTTTGATGTTTTGAACATGCAGGTCTGGTTCTGTGAGGTGATCAGGTTCTTTCCGTGGAACCAACAGAGCGATATCACCATCTTCCCTGCTATGATCCGCTGGAGGGGAGATGCGAGGGATAAGTTCACGGGAAAGACCCGGATTACTTTTGATTATAAGATGGTGAGGCCGGTCATCAACAGGGATGGACACGACGGAGTGGACTTCTACCCTTGGGGCAGGTATCCGGAGATTTTGCTAGGAGAGGCCATTGAGGCGACGAGGCAGAGGAGATGGGCAGACGGGGCGACATGTGATGTCATTTATTTGGGGACCGTTTCTCGAGCGGCATGGCCATGTCCCTCCATTGGACGCCATTACTCCCCGTGATCCTCAGCCGGCACGGATGCTACGGCCCGGGGATTGGCGGGCGAGATGAGATAGCTAGGTACCGAGCGGCGTGGCCGCCGAAGAGTACTGACATGGATACCCCCTACTGTTTGTGTTTGTGGAGCGGCGCTGAGGGCGCCACGAAGGCGTGAAGGCGGCGGTCACTCGGGGATATGGGGAGGGTGAGCCTGCGGACCCGCCGATCCCTCCTGTGCACCTATCTTATGTGGTCCACGGAGTACCGAGGAGGATGAGGATTCCTGTCCCCGACACTAGGGAGCCCCAGTATACCCTGCCGCCTGACAGCACTATAAGTATACTTTTAGGGTCTTTTCCCTTTTTTAGCTTTCTTTGCTTTTTGCAATTCCGAGATTTTCTGAAATTTTTCTTAGATTTTTATGAGATTTTTTTTTCTTTTTTCTCAGGTTCCAGCTCACACCTATGACAGATTGGTCAGGCAGAACAGGGGATGGAAAGACATGTGCCGGTCCCTTCTGAGGAAGCTGGCCTGCACTTCAAAGGCGGCGGCGGATGCACGAGGCACAGGCGCAAGAAGGCATGTTGGGGCACATCGTCTACCTCATCGGCCTCGAAGTACTCTTCCGGTGCCATGCCTCGGGGCGGGGACCCAATGCGACATTACAGGAAGCGGTTGGCTGAGTACGGGCACGATAATGTCCATCTGTCTGATGTGAGCGACCAGGAGGACTTGATGAGGGAGGCTAGCGTCTATGAGCTAAGCAGTGATGAAGAAGAAGAAGAATCGGATGCCTAGGAGGTCTCTAGAGTGGAATTAGGAACAAAACAAACAATGAACACATTTTTATGCACATTTTGTTTATTTTTTTGCTTTATTTGGGCGCCGATGGGGCGAAGACATTGTAGTAATGCTTTATTTACTTTTCTAATTTATGCTTTTTAAATTTGCATATTATCTGAGCCTCGGGGCAGTTTTTGCTTGGAATTGGGGCTGAAACGGGGCTAAAATGATTTATGATGATATATAAATGCTTGAATGGCTTCTAGACATGTTTTTGTACAGGTCTTGGTTGAGAAAGTGGGGTGAAAACTCCCTTGGGCAGCAACTTTGGTTGCTGCAGATTTTTTTTCTGCAGATGGAAAATGAGGCCGTGCGGTTTGGTCCTGAGGGCAAATGAAGCCGTGCGGCTCACGGTTACTACGGCCTGGTTATTTTCTGAATAAAAGCAAGGCTTGGCCATTTTATTTCATTTTCAACTTAGACTTGTCCCAATTGTTCCCAGAGCACATTTTGGACTTAAAGACACCATCTTTGGTCATTTTGCGATGGAGAAGCCCGTCAGATTGCAAAGGGGGAAGCGAGACCATTTTCTGTCCGATCTTCAATCTTGGGCGAAGCACAACTTTCAATCTTACAAGGGGTTGCTTGATTCTTCCTTCAAGATCAAGTCTTTATGGCATTTGAGGGATCTCCCGCCCGATTGGGACCTTTTGAGACCAGCAGCAAGGTTTTGGGACGTCCGGAGATACGTTTACTGCTTTTCTTACAACGAGATTGTCCCAACGCATGATGACTTCCGAGCCTTGATTGGGGGTATCGAAATAGAGGCTATATCTATTCCGCTGATCGGAGACGTGCCGGTGGCGGTAAAGCTTGCATCTTTTCTGCAGATTTCTCTGGGAGAGGCTGAAGGGATGATGATAGCCCCGGACAGGATTGACCTTTCTGATATCCCGGGCACGTTTGGGTCTCCGGCTATGGCTGCGACCACGGTGGCTATGGATGCCTTTATTCTCTGCATATTTTCTGCTTTGTTCTCCGCTGAGTCCGTGGGGATCTGTCATGGCGGTCTCTTAGACATGGTCAGAGATTGCAGGGCTGGGAAGGACATTGTCACACTGGTTTTGGGAGAGACATTGCATGGCATTGACCGGATGGCTAGGGAGACCATTTTATGAGGTGCAGGAGTCCAGTTTGTCTTTGACTTTATGGGCTGCGAGGAGAGGCTCGGGGCTTTGCCGGGGCTTCGCCGACTCGGTGCCCTTGGTGATTTCTCGGAGAGGTGCACCAAGGCAACGGGACCCGGGGTAGGCTGGGAGGCGGCGATGGCTAGACTATCCACTTCGGACATCCGTTGGTGGATACCTCCTGGAGATTGCGGACCAAGAGGATATTTCGGGAGTCTTATCTTTGTGAGGGTTCAAGGGTTCTGCGAGTCGTCCTTCTACATTCCCTGGTTGGTATCCGGGCGGATCGGGGCATTACGGGAGCCATTGAGCGGTGGGAGGACATCCGGACCATGGAGGTGGTGCCATTTGATATGAGAGATCCGGCCCGGCTTCTTATTTTCTCGAGGGCTTGGACATATCTTTGCTTTCCCACCCGGGGCTATCTTCGGGAGCAAGAAGAGTACCATCTTGACCCTTTGTCTACTTGGACTAGTACGAGAGGGAAATGGGAGCGACTCGAGGTTACTCTGGGGGAAAGACGTCGGGCTTTATTGGGGGCCGGCGTGACTCGAGTAGGACTCTAAGGAGGCGAGGCTAAGGCAAGTCGCCATAACCAGTCGGGTGACTGATCGAGAGATATGGAGGCTCGATACAAGAGATTGTCAGGTCGCTCCTTTGGCCCGAGACTTAGAGGGAGGAAGTGCGGACTCGTGCTCGTGTAGAGAGGGCACTTATTGACACGGGTTTCGTAGAGGCTCCCGGTGAGGATACCGGAGATCGGGATGAGGGATACCGACCTTATAGAAAAGAAGAGAAAGAAAACTTCGACGGGGTCGAGGTAAAGGAAGAAGACCAAAGAAGACTCGGCGAATGACTGACGGCGAAGCGGATCTTTTCTTAGGATTCCCTTATTGCCATTTTGCAAACACATTAGTTTATTTAGGCATTTTTTGTATTTTAGATCTTTGTAGCAGGTTAGCAGAGTCAAGAGTAGACCGTGCTTGAACTCATCAAGAAGTTTTTAACTTGTAATGAACAAGAAATATTATCTTAGAAATTAATCAAGACACATTTCATGGAAATTCAAATGTCTTATTGCTTGGGACCCGTTTTATGAAAACTGAAATACCCTTTATTTATTTTTTAGGACGTACTTCATGGAAGCTTAATTGCCCTTTTTTATTGTTTAGACCGAACCATATATGGCTGCCTACGTTCCCCTTTTACAAGAAAGATTAAGGGGCTCAGGTCTTCGTAGTTCATTCTGGTGAACTATATATATATATTATTATTTTTTTTATGTGCAACCCTGTCTTTTGCCTAGACCGCCCTTTTTGGGGTTTTCAGCCTAGCTGGGCATTACTCTTTTTGCACTAAGATTTTTTTTATTTAGACATAGTATCTTTTGAGCTTATCACCGTTGACTGGGTGGACAAAGGGATTGTCGTCCAGGTCTGCAAGCTTCATGGCTCCTCCCGATAGTATCTTACGCACCACATAAGGGCCGATCAAACGGGTTCCCATTTTCCCGGGGTTGTCTGGTAGGGGCTTCACTTTCAACACTAAGTCACCCTCTTTGATGTCTCGGCCTTAACCTTTTTGTCAAACGCTCTGGCCATCCGCCTCTGCAGTAGGCTTGGGTGTGTTCCATGGCTTTAGCCTTCTTTCATCAGCGAGCCAACTCATCATGCCGGCTGCAACCATTCTACTTCATTGACACTATTTTCTAGAGGACCCTTAATGACGGGATTTCCAACTCCTTTGGTAACACTGCTTCCATCCCAGTAGGTTAGGGCAAAAGGAGTTTCTTTGTGGCATTCGACGGACGTTACGCCCCGAGTGCCAAGTGCAGCTTTTCGGGCCAATCGCGACCACGCGTGGCCATTTTCCGGATGATCCCGTTCGAGCGACTTATTAGCGGCTTCCACGGCTCCATTAGTCGAGTGCATACGGAGACGACTTGTAGCGAGTGATTCTAAGTCCAGACGGCAACCTATCGCAGTCCCCTTGGAGTGCGACCCATTATCGGAAATGATCTCGTTGGGCACCCCATATCGCACATTATGTTTTCTTTGA